>JAOBYK010287784.1:0-19845 GCA_025434845.1 Phenganax subtilis | reverse complement strand
AATATTTCACTAACATTCTAGACTCAAAGCTCTGTTGTACTAATCACAGATACAGATATTTAACTTGAAATACAGCCACTAAATCGTGGATAAATTTTAAAAAGTCACATTACACCGACAATTGTGGATATGTCAAAATATCAAGTTGACTCAAGTTGTTAAAAGATGCTTAGCCACGTAGTAACGATTGTCATATAAGTTGACAACAAGACACATGTCAATAGTTTTAGTTCCGAACTAAAACTATATAGACATTCGTCTTATTATAACTTACAAAGCAATCGTTAGTCTTTGCTACATGGCTAAGCATCTGTTAACAACTTAAATATATAGTAATCGTTAGTCCTTACTACATGGCTAAGCATTTGCCAACAACTTAATTATTGGCGACCAATAACACAATACAAATTGTTCTCATCAATCTAGATGCATGCATTGTGTTGCTGATTGTGTATTTTAAGGCATTTAGGACTGCAAAATAAGTGATTTACTGCAAGCGGTCATTTTTAGATGCTTGAATAATTCAACGTTCTTAATTCTCAATGGTGTATCTCGTTGCATGTGGCCGCATGCGAATACTTTGTTTGAAATGCTTTTGAAGCAAATTTTTTGCGTCGAAATCCATAATCTTTATGAAGAGTTGCACACAAAATGCACATCGAAGTGATATGCGTGTACTGAGAAATGGTAGCTACGTTGAATGATTGTAATCAACGTTAAAACAAATGTTTAATTAATTCAAGCTATCTGAAATTTTAAATTGTCCGATTCCACTTACTCAAAGAAACATTACTCACTCATTTCAAGTTCAAATTTAACAAACAAGCAATTTTTATAAAACTGAATAGTAGAGCATTCGAACAGTGGATATATTAGCCTTCATCAATTGCTCCTCTTTTTGAAATTTTTATTTGAACGTAGGATTGCGTTTTTTTTATACATCCTGTATAGCTAGACTACAATACATCCGCAAACGTTCACCGCCGTCTGCCTTAAATACACTTGAACACAGTCGCACATTTTCGCTCTATTGACTTAGCACCAAATGTACCGCCTATAAGTGAATTGAGACAATAAATGCAAGTTTACATCAGCGTAAGATTGTCGGGAATTTAATGCTAGCTACTCTGTTGAGAATTCTCACGTTACGCGCGTGATTGCGGACTTTCAACGTTTTGTTCGGTGTATTGTTCTAACAGTTGCTTTCGTACTGAATGTCTAAACTAATATTTAGTCTAGGATGGCTAGAAACACCAAGAATTAAAACTTTCATCCGCAAGTTCAGCCGTAAATTAGTACAATAAAGCTTTGATCCAAAAATGTCAGTAAGATATTTTGACATGTGCGTTTTAAAATTATGCACAGAATGTGATTGTTTGAAGCGTTAATCTTGTTTTACTGGTAATGCAACAGTTTAAGAAGAAACGGATAAAAAATTCCTCTTAAATAAGTTGGCTTTATTGAGTTAACAAAAATATATGCAAACATTGTGTAGTGTGAAACATAACACATTTCGTTCAGTTGCAGTGCCACTGAAAAGAGATCTCGATTTTCAAATTTTGGTCGTCCTTTGGCCGACTTCACGTCGACATTATGATTTTTTTGGTTTTAGGGTTAACGAGTGCGGAAATACCTGTTACAGTTTACAGTAGCTTTTGCCTCAGCGTTAATGTCCTAGTGGTGCGCGCAATCGAAAGATTATTCCATGAAGCCGCCTGCATGGTTTCAAATCCAGACGTGCAAGAGAAAGATGAAAGTTTTAATTTTACAGTTAATGGCTGCAGAAAGACCCGTTACAGTTTCCCTCTGTTTAAAAGACAACTTAAGATACCCCGGTTTCGGTGTACGGGTACGGGTACGGGTATCGCCATTTTGTTTTGCACTTTTTGCTGATGTGGGCATTTTTAGTTACCCGTAATTTTTACGCGTCTTTCCGCGGTAAACAAAGGTCTACTCGTACTACGAGTACGAGTAATTCACTCGTACCCGTACACCAGACACCGGGGTATCTTTAACCTCTCCAATGTCTCAGGGTCGGTGGCCAAGCGAAAAATGAAGCCGCCCGCTCGTAGTTGCACGGTTGAAATCCAGACTTGCATTTTTCATTTTAGGGTTCACCACTACGGATCAGACTTTACTTTTCTTTACTTTACTTTACTTTGCTTTTCCCTTTACCTTATTTAACCGTTACTTTACCCGTTTTTTTTACCCGTTGTTCTAAGCAACGGGTAAAGTAACGGGTACATTCAATAGTTTACAAGTTGTTCTACGCGTTATGCAACGTAAAGTAAAAAGAAACGGGTAAAGGTGTCAGTTTAACCGTTGTTTTACCCGTTACTCTACCCTTTGCTTTTTAATTTACGTTTTACCTAACGGGAATAACGGGTAAACTAATAACTTTACCCGTTGCTTTTTTAATTTAAGCTACATAACGGTTAAAACAACGGGTAAACTAATAACTTTACCCGTATCTTTACCCGTTGCTTGTACTTTACGTTACATGCATAACGGGTAAAACAACGGGTAAACTAAAAACTTTACCCGTACCTTTACTCGTTGCTTTTTACTTCACTTTACGTAAGTAGAACGTGTTTTTTTGTCAGAGTGCAGAAATACCCGTTATAATTGACGGTGCTTGTCTCAGTGTTGGTGGCCGAGTGGTACAGAATGTGCTAGAGAAATATAAATGTTTTACTTTTAGCGTTCATGACTGCAGAAAGACCCGTTAAAGTTTACATCAATGTTTGTCTCAGCGCTGGAGGTATATATAGCACTATAGTAAGTTTATAAACTTAAAATCATCAAAAAGATTGGCAAACCAATCAATGGTTGGATTATTTTTTTGGTTTCCCTCCTTAGTGGTAAGTATGGGGAAACCGTCGCACTTTTCTTTCCCTCCCTGGCGTGGAACAGTCCTAGAACCTTTGAGCAACTGAACCACAAGGCCATCGACACTGGAACAGTCAGAAGACTGAACCATTCGGCCACCGAGGAGGTACTTAGCTGCTCTAGTAGCTATAACGGGTCTTTCCGCAACCATGAACGCTATAAAAGGAAAACACTTACACTTCTCTAACACGTTCGGATTTGAACTAGCAGCTTCGTTTGGCGTTCTTGCAACTACACCACTCAGCCACCAATGCTGAGGCAAACATTGATGTAAACTATAACGGGTCTTTTCGCACTCGTTACCCTAAAATAAAAAAAAATCACAATTAACACACTTAACAAGCGTTTTCTTTCCGAATTAAACATTTAAAGAATATGAAATCAACTTCTACAATGATTTAGGATCGAAATCATGGCTACTTTTACCCCAAAAAGGCCGTTTTTGACATTTGAAAAACAGAGCAAACATGGCCAAAAAGTAAAGGCTATAGCCTTTACTGTTGCTGAAAATGGGCCCTTTCTTGAGATTTGAACCAATTAAATTTCAATTTTTTGAAACTTGAATAAAATTGCTATTGTAAATGGTAAAGTGTCGTTATTTTACTCTCAGATTTGTCAATTTGTCAAAAGCTTCGAAAGATCTCAAATAGCAAATGTTGTCAGGCAAATTTTCACTGTACGTGGTAGGGTTCATGATGGAACGTTCTTAGTCATTGTGGACGGCTGCTTGTTTGCCGGCGCAATGCGTATATCTAATGATACATCTCTTGCCACGACCAAGCTGGATTTTTTTCAGTGCCCAGCGGAAATGGAAATAGTGTTGGTGTTGGCGATGGCCTATGTTAAATAACATTAGAACAAGACCTAGATTTGCTCGAAGTGTTTTCGCTTTAAACAACGCCAATTTTTAAAATAGCCAAGTTGATGCACTAAACAATGTCGAGAGGGCTAATTAGAGAAAATACGGTAATTTTCAATGAAAAACTTGTTTCAGTTTGACAGTGTGTACCAGCATAATAATGGTTACTGGCTGGGGCACTTTGATGTCATGTTTGACGGAGTCACTTGAAAGTCGATTTCGGCAAGTGTTTTGTACGCCTCATTTAAGAATGATTTCTTCATGGACTGTTTCAGTATATAACGTCTGATAATAGTGAGCTTTTCGTGCGCTCTATTCGAGTGCAATAACTTGAACAAACATAAAGTGTCATTGAGGGGCGATTATTCTGGACTGTTTACGAGCTGAACTTACAGCATGATGTTTTGGCATAAAAACTTGTGCCACAAGCAGAACAATATCTCCTATTAACCAGTACAATATATAAGCGCAATCTCTAACTTCAGTGCGGCGCGTTTATTTGGTTTGAGTGTTGTCGCATTCTGCTGAACTTTAAGTTTGATATAACATCATTGTTTGCAGCATTTATGAGCAAAATCCTATTACGTTTTTCTATCGGAAATAACTGATTTTCTCATAAACAGGAACAAAAGTCGCGATGAACAAGACAAAAGATAAGAAACTTTTTCATATACATATATGTATAAAGTCTTATCAAGAAAGGAAGATTTTCTTCAGAACATGCATGGAGTATTTACACAAACCTAACTTTTTTCTAGACTTTGTTTCTACGACAGCATAAATATTAGAATTACTGTTCGTTGTTGTTATACTATCACTACACACAAAAAATTATTAACCTTTGCATAGTAGAGCATTTTAAGAACTATTCACAAGTTGCACTAAAATCGTACATGTTGAAAATATCATCCTGTCCAATGAGGTTTAATTACTCCGTATTTTATATAAAGAAAAGAGTGCCAGCTAGAACTGTATTTAGCTCTTAGTGCACGAGGGTTTTTCCAGTAACAAGCAACATAGTTTGGCATAGACCAGCATTTTAATGGTCTAGCTAGTAGCAAAATAGTTTGGGGTTGTATGTTGTTATTCATTAGTTGGACTTTGATTTTCTCCATTTTCCAACATGGGTTGCCCTTCCTTCAACTCTCCCCTTTTCATCCTTCTCTTTATTTCTTTGTCATTCTTTTTTTCTTCATCTTTCTTGTCTTGTTCTTGTCGTCTACGGTTTAATTCTTTCTGGTAGAATTGCTCGAAGTTTGCAACAACCACTGGCACTGGTAACGCGATGCTTAACACACCTAATGAAATACAAATAACTCTGCGAAGTTATGAGACGCAATAAAATAACCTCTCCTGTCCCTTTCTATTTTTGAACTGACCCTCTGACAATTATGTCACAGCTACATGGAAGTATGGCTGAAAGCTAACATTCTTTGACATATTGCTTGGCTCTTCATGCCTATTTATAGCTGTGATATATACGGAAGAAGGTCTAATCTCATGGCAATTTACGTGGGTGGAAAATAACTTTTATTAGTTTTAGTTTCCCATCACAAAACTCAGGTAATGACGTTGATACAAGAGAAATTCCACAACAGTTTGTTGCAATGGGTTACTGGTGATGCTATGCGAAATCAAATGAGCCTTCTTCATATTGAATCAAATTACGGCAACGAAAACTATGCATACTTATAGAAAAGTAAACTATTCAGTCGTACTAAGCAACCTCAGACAATCTTGAGTGCTGTATCTCGTCGATGCACTCAAACTACTCACCAGCAATTACACAAAATCCTCCAGTGATTTTGCCCAAGAGTGTCGTCGGGTAAACGTCACCATAGCCGACAGTTGTCATGGTAACAATAGCCCACCAAAACGAGTGAGGAATACTTTCAAAACCTGAATCTAAATGGGAAGACAGATTAAACAAGTTTGTCGAAAGAAAATAGTTTTTCATCACACTCTTAATTTTGCTTAACAAATAAGAGTAACTGAAGGCCAGATTTTCCCGCAGATGATTTATAATTTATACCTGATAAAATCTGACGTGATAACTTAAAGGTGATTTGAAATTTGCATCATTCAGGTTTTTAAACCAGCTTGCTGTGAATTTGTTATAATATTGATGATGATAAATACAATGCAAAAATCTGTTCTCTTAAAATACTCAGGATAAATGATTTTAGGAAAAACAGTACAACTTCTCACAAAAGCAGTGGTGTGAATCTAACTTTGCTCCTAGTCCTTTTTATCTGAAGCTTCACCCTGAGTTCTAAAAATGAAGAAAAAATCTCCTCCAAACCGCTTGGGATTTTTGCTGCTTGTCCATTTTTTCTCTCTCGCTCAAAAACTTTCGCTCGTTTTCTCATGAAAACTCAAAACTGAAAGCTCCAGCAAAGCAAAGGCAGATTTAAGGCTGTTTTGCATGCAAAAATATTTTGGACTCAGCACACTTACATTTTGACCCACGGATCCGTATTTAAACACACCGTACTAAAAATAAGTGTTTTGGAAACGAGTCTTGAATGGGAATAGACACTGTAAACTTAGTTAGAGTAAAATAGTAGAGTAACTTACCCTCCCCAAGTTCAGCATAGTAAATACAACTCCCAAATATCATCACACCAATGAAGAGGAAGAAAGCTAACATGATAAGCTCACTGAAAGATGATCGCAGCGTATTTCCTAGGATCTGTAAACCACGCGAGTGTCGAGACAATTTGAACACACGAAACACTCTGACGACACGAACTACACGCAACACAGCAACACTACCATCGACATCGGACAGAGCCAACGTTATGTAATATGGGAAAATACTTAGCAGATCAATAATGTTGAGAGGAGATACCAGAAACGCAGGAATGTTTGGACATACAAGTAGACGAATAACATACTCCGCAGTGAACCAACCAATAATTGCGCTATTAAAAAGGAACCAAATTTGACTATATGGGTTAACATAGTTATCTTTCTCAGAGCATGATGTCTGGTTGCTAGGGCAATCCGGTGGAGGAGGATTGAAAATAGGCAGGGTTTCGAGACAGAATATAACTAACGAAGCGGAAATGATAGAAACTGAGAGAATAGCAAGCGTCTTTGCAAGTTTGGATGTATCAGGGTATTCCATTGTTTTCCAAATCATTTTACAAATGGGATTATTGGGCATTGGTCTTTCTTCTTCCTCGTCTATGACACCACTCTCTATCTGAAATGACTCCAAAACTTCTTCAGGAAGCTGGAAAAACACGCATTCTTTGTAGAAAACATGAACTGGAATGGTATCAGGCCTGATGAGTGAGCCATTGCTTTGATAGAAATATAATATCGCTCCAAAAGAACCCCGATGTCTGTCAAAGAAATACTCTCCAGTATTCGAGTTGAAATACCCTCTTCTGGTAGACGCAGAGCCGAGTAGTGTCTCTGGAAATATCTCCAAAGTTTCTTCAAAAGTTTCAAAACGTTTTCCACTTACATTGATAACGACAAACTTGCCAAAAACTTGGCATTTTGACTTAGCGACCTCCAAAAGAGCTCCGTGAGCTGAGAGAGTGTTCCCTACCAAGTCTTCTAAGAGCGTGTCATTCGCTGTTGTTCGAGAAGCGTTAATTGTTGATATCATAATCGTTAGTTTTTGCGCTGTTGGCAAATAACATCTAGCTAAATCACGCAACGTGACCTGCTAACCTCACAATAGTTCCTCAAATATTTTGCAAAGTTGCGTGTACGAAATTTTTCAGCTGCTTCTTCAACTGAGGAGCGGAAAGTCTCTAAGACACGCTGAACATATTGCTCAGATGACTGCTTCGAGTAAAATGCGGTAAAATGGAAACTATTTTGGTCAATCGCCTGTATTGCTCGATATAAAGCCATCACTCTGTGTATTCTGCTTTTAAACCAAGACAGAAAGTTGGGCAATTAAAAAGACATCAATATTTTATCATTTCAACCGCAATTGCTAGATCGCAGCTGATGAATAAGCCAGAGGAGCGTTTGGTTTATTTCTTTTAATTTAATATCAGAAAACTGATTTCCCAAATAATATTTATTCAATAAGAAATTGTTAAACTATAAGTACACGTAGCATTTAATTACTGAACCATTAATCATTACATTCAAAGTTATTTAATAAATATATTTTAATATCAAGAATATTAGCAATTAAAAATTAAACATCCTTCGTTTTTCAATAAAAAAAAACTTGTAAACCACAGGGGTTGATAAATTTACAACTTATTCTTTTCATCACATATCACAAAAACAATTTCTTTACAAATGTATAAATATGAACTATCCCAACGTCAATCAGACACTGATAATGAAATTATGTTTTGATGTTAATTTTTGTTACCGTGGAAACAACACGTACATTTGTTTGTGTACAATAATGTGTAATTTTGCTTTCAAATATGACGGCCAACTTAGATAGCAAAGGATTAATTATTCATGCATATAAAACGCTAATTATACACATTTCCGCTGTTTGAACAAAGTTCATATTCTGCATGCACACTTTCATAATAAATATAAAGTATACTGAGCAGCTAAGTACCGTACATACAAACCCTTTTTTAATTTGGCTGTGGTTTACAATGGTGGTTTAACATTGATCGATACAAAGTCAATCTGGACTTCATTTTGTCGTTTCACGAATCATGTGCGAAAAATCTACATACAGTTTCAGTACTTTTGGATCTACGCATGAGCAGTTAAAACAGAGCGTTTTTGCCATCTAACTGTTTCCAATGAACAATTCCTATTATAGACTAAATTTCGATCTAGGGAAAGAGAAGTAAATTCATCTGCGCAGCTGGAAAAACATATCAGGTGTAGTAAAACTACAAAGTTTGGTCACTTTCGGCTCAAATACGGCAACAATTTCCGCACATGAGAGAAAAATATACTAAATTTGCAATCTTCGCAGGATTATCTTTCCCGCATTTTCAAGCATTCGCGACCAAACTTTGTAGTTTTACACTTGCTACATCTATTGTATTGTTTCCAAGAGCGTAGATGAATTTACTTCTTTTTGCCAAGATCGAAATTTAGTCTATAATGGCAATTGTCCATTCAAAGTAATTCTTTCCAGACAAGGAAAAGTTAAAAGATGATTCATCGTTTTTGCCTAGCTGATACCTTGGGATGACAAACGAGTCTTCGCGCAAGCGTGGTACAACTACCTTGTGTGGGAACATGTTGTAATTAAATATTGACTCCTTCTTGGTTGATAATGAAGAGTGGGGGGATCTGAATGGCGTTTGCTTTCATTTATTTCCTTGGGATTATCTTGTTTAGACAACATTTGGCTGTCCTTACGTCCTGACAACTGCTCCCACAGAGAAGACTGTAAAGATTATTCAATCAAGGTTTTTATGTCATCATGATCATTAACTGACATATTTCCAGCGCTCGTAGATGTTGTTTACCCAGGGCACCGTTGTTTGTATGCTGTTTAGCTTAAACAGTGGATAATTTATAATTCAAAAACCCTCCCACACATCCTCTAAACTTTCAAATCAAGTATTATGCAGTAAAACGACGGGTAAATACATAATAATTGTAGTCAGTTAAAAACTTTTCAATTTTGTTGTTCCAGGAAAACAGAAATGTGATGTCTTTTTCAAAGTTATTCAGCGTTTAAGCTAAATGCACTTCGAACAACCAGCCTCAGGCCCTCTATTCTCAAGTATAGCTTATCGGTGAATTTGACCCAAATTCCTTTTCTTTATCAACTTGTCATTTTTCACTATGCGAGGACCGTCTCTGTTATCATGCGTCGCCCAGCTGTTTCAGTATTTGTTCTTTTTCCGTATATTGTCCACTTTCCAGATGGAAATTTGCACTTGAATGATCTGACTTCACCCCAGACAAAAGATTGGTCTCACAGATATTTTGAAGGTTTTTTTCGAATTTTTGAAGTGCGTATGTTGTAGTCATCTGTGGTACAAAAATCTTTCCGTGGTCAAGAAGTTTTCAACATATTTTTATCATTTTTGAGATGTCTGTAGCAACAATTACGCTTGAGAGAAGATATTTGGAACTTAGACCTGTTATTATTTAAATATCCGCTTAGACTTTGCTGTTGACAATCTAGCTCATTTCGTTTTGATCAATAAAATTCTCACCGAACTTTAGTTATACTAAACAAATTCAATGTTATTTATTTGAGAAAAATATTATGTTCAAAAACGACGATCCATATTCAAATACTACCAAGTTTAAATATCGGTGATCAAGTCAACAGGGAGACAGCTGTTATGCAGGGGCGTAACAGACGTTGAGGAGGCCCTTAGGAGAATTTTTCTCAGGGGCCCTTTCCCCTGACCTAAAATTTAAAGGCTCTAATGGACTGCTGAAACGTGCAGGTCTCAAAGCCAGACGAAGTTACATATATGTTTGATGAATTAAAGAAAATGCAAACAACATTATGTAGATATGAACACGAGCATAGCTTGTACAAGACCAAGCAGCTGTAGTACATCATATGTTCAAATACGTTTGAATATTCTAAGTCATGACGTTATCATTGATTGATCAGGGGTCCCTAGAACGTCCAGGGCCCTTAGAAGTTTCTCTAATCCTGACCTTAATCCGTTACGCCACTGCTGTTATGTCAGCTAGCGTGAAGAATTTATTCCAGTTGAGCATGACGTGTTCTTTGCGTGAAATTTCAGACAACCATTTTCGAATACTCTATATATACTAAGTAAAATTACATTTGTATAGGTAATAGTAGGGTTTCGAGTGTAGTTTGGAAAAAACATGCACAAGTGAGTTTTTCAACGACTGTCAAAATTGCACGAGTCCGAAGGACGAGTGCAATATGAAGTCTTTGAAAAACTCACGAGTGTATGTTTTTCCAAATTGTACGAGAAAGCGTACTATTACTTATTGATAATATACATGATAAAGTTCAACGTAAAGGATAAACTCTTTGGTCACTGTACAATGCTTTGCGAAAAGGACATGCACGAAAAATAATTTTGTAATCTGTCAGTTAGAAATAGTTTTTGAACAAATGTAAGAAAATTTTGAAAAATTGCACTGACTTTTTTATGCACGTTGTTGCCTAAAAATTTCACTGCTCTTAACCAATCAGAATTGAGAAATTTTTTTCATGTATGTTATTAAATGATTAAACAACGCTGCAATATAGCACACAGAAGTATTATCGATGATTTTACGTCATTACTTCTCGTTTGCAGTGTTAGAAAAATGCTTAAATGGTTTCATGATATATCCTTATTCAAATTTAAAAGTCAATTCAATATATTCAAAAACCATTGTGACTTTAAAGAAACTTTTGCAGGCATATTTATTGTGAAAACAAAGCTTAATTATACGCACAATGTAACTTTTTTTAATAAGAATTTCTTTAAAACAAATATTTAGCCATTTAGTTCGCTTTTGTAAGCGCAGAATAATTTTTGCCCACATCTGCTGTGCAAATAATAAGAGATAAGACCTGCATTGTACAATTAAATATAGTTACAAGTAGACAAAATTACAAAACGAACGCATGCATACAGGTACATGTATCTTATACAAAATTAGTTTTAACGCGAAGGCCTACTTTTGACTAAAATCTAACCTTTTCTAAATTCTACTTCAAAGTGCGGAGGACTTTGTTCCATAGCAGTATTAAAGAAAATCAGTCTCCCTTAAAGGAACTTCACCGTAGGTTCCCTTTTCGTAATAACCCTTACCCTCACAAAATTCACAGTCAGTATGATCTGTACTTTGACCACGAATAATACTCCGTATCATTCTTCCAACCGGTAGTAAAGAGCCTGTCTCGCCTTCAGGACCTACCAGCCCCATTACTGTGGGAAATAAGAACACAGAGTACAGCACAGAGAAGCCGATTGTCGTGAAGATAAACAAGCCAAACTGAACAAAGAATAAAATCCTAGCGGCTAACATAAATATTGAAGCTCCCAAGGTGGAACACGCTCCGGAAAGAACAGAAACACCAACATGCGATAAAGCATGGCGAATTTTCTTAGATCTTGTTTCGTGTTTTAGTTCTATATACCCTTCAGCCAAGTGAACAACGTAGTCGACAGCAAGACCTACTACTAATGTAAGATTCACTGATTCCATTGGACCAAGAGACCAACCAACCATGCTGATAACACCAAGTACTGAACATGATATCAACGCAATCACGAGTGTTGCTATGAAACCAACAATCACGTTTGCAGTGGCGAGGACAAGTAGGACGAGAGCAAGAGATATTCCAATGACGAGTCCTGTCATTCCGTTCATTAAAAGAGTCTGAAACACATTTGAGAAAAAATCTGTTACGTTCGTATTGATTTCCTTCGTTAAAAAACTTGACATCGTGGTTCAAAGAGAAGATTTGTTGCTCATTTTCTTTTAACAGGGAGTTTACGATCGATGACGCAGCGAACGCGACGACGCGATCTCAGTGTCAACAAAGGAATGGACGCTGAAAAGATTTATAGCTTAAATGCATGCTGAAAGCCTTTTTAATTAACCTGAAAAACAGATAAACCTGGAAAAAAAACACTGCGTCTTTGTTGCAAGATCGAATTTATCCGACTCCCTTAACGTCGTAACAAGGTTTCATGTTGCTCTCAATGCTCTGAAGCCGTAGAAAGATTTTCCTTGGCGTCGCATTAACGCCATTGAGATCAACTCTGGGATTCCAAAGTATTCATTTTTTTATCAGTATTCGTTTGAGGTATACACCATGTATTTTTCTTATTGCAAATCTTTCGGTCCGTTAGCCCGGATCTTCATCAGTGCAACTGATGACCGAAAGCTTTGCAATAATAAAAATACATGGTGTATACCTCAAACGAATACTGATACTGTTGTTTCGCCATGCAAAACTACAAGAATCTTATTCATTTTTTTGTTCTGTATAGAAAGTCTCTTAGGTGCTGAACGCGTGGTTACAGATTAGACACTAACACAGATGTCCGACCTAGTCTTCAAGCGACTGATTTTGGCGTAAGTGGGCGCCATTAACCTGGCAAGTGCCCTAAACAGAGACAATCATCCCCCAGGGGCCATTTTGAAAACTATTTATTCAGAGGGGTGAATGCTTTTCTGTAGGGCACTTGCCAGGTTAATGGCCGCCATTGAAATCGCAGGAAATCGACTTACGCAATTTTGGAGAAGTCGGACATCTGTGTTAGTGTCTAATCTGTGGCGTAGTTATGCTTGTTGCGTCGCAAATCGTAAACTCCCTAATGTATCACTCGTGACACCCTTTTCCCTCCTTTCCCTAATGGATAAAAGAACTTCCTTTGGAAAAGGTAAGGAAAAAATTGGGAAGAAGATAAGATATTTGATAATGGTTCACATATTATCCTTTGTTCTCTCAGAGGATAGATTACGGCTATACAACAGAACAACTATGAAGCAACCCCTATTTCCAACCTGTTGTACTTTGAGCCATTGCCAGACATTCACGCCGTGATATTTAACTGTTGCTTGAAATCCATTATTACAGGACGATGGAAATTCTGTCATCTGTGGAAGAAAACAAAATAATTGTTCATCCCTACTCTCGCTTAGTAAACAAACATTTACAATTTATCAAAAAGGGACACACTAATCTAGTCACGTTCAGTAAACAACCCATTAAGAAATTGCAGCACAAACCAATGTTTAAACACTCCAGCTCAGTACCTTCATCACACATTACCACTAAATTGTGGTGTAGTAACAAACATGCCGCATGGCAAGAAGCCTGCACTACAATCTAATATCCATCATCATCATTATGATTCCAGGTTAGAAAAATGAGTGTAACTTAGAAAGAAGCTACAACTCAAGAAAAAACAACGTTTTAACACTCCAGTGTAGTGTCTTCACAAAACATTATAACAATTCCAGTTTTGAATAAACAATAACAGTGCTTTTAAAGTGTAATAACCGAAGCATCACATACTTTTTTCGATACAAAATTCTCCCAGGCATCATAGACAGGCAAACCTTCTTCGTATCCAAGATTGAAAGCTGACAGGGTTGTGTTCACTGAGATTGCAAAGTAAGCCAGACGATTGCCAAACTTGTTGCCTGAAAATAAAATTCAAATTAGCTTTTTTCATGAAAAAAAATAGGTAGAAAAGAGTTTTTACGAATGTAAATTTTTGTACAGTTATAATATCTTGTTAGATCTTTTCACCACCGCAGAAGTTTTTTGCATGGATATAAACCGCTGTGCAGTACAACAAACAAAACAGCGGATTTTCTTATATTCTAAACTTTATATAGGCCTCTGCAGAGGAGAGAGATAGTTTTCTTAAAACTGAAAAAAGTACTTATCTGAACGAGTAATGAAGAAAATATACTTAGTTTAACAGCAAACGATTTTAGGGGGATCACCGACCCAAACTTTCACTTACCCTGAATATAATCAAGTTTTGATGCATTTGTAGGCAACCGCAATGTTGGATCAGCTACTCCTCCCAAGAGACTCTCATATTTCTGAAAGTCGTAGGTTGTAGCATATGTGGGAGATCCGCCATCCGTTATGAAGTACCCCAAACCAATTTCAAAATAACGATAATATGTATCAGAGATTAGTGACATGTCATATAGATTGGGGTTGTATCTCATCAGGGTTTGCATTTTATTCGAATTAATAACGATTGAAAAGTCAGAACCATTCGAGTACTTTGGTTTTTCCGCTTCCTCCTAAAAACAAAGATAATTATGATGCAATCAAGGCTTGTACATACTTATACTATTTGAATAACTCGAAGAAAAATTTTGCAATACATCTTTTTGTACAAAACTTAATATTCATTGATTTAAAGAGTCATCTATGTATCTTCATGTTCTAATGAAAAAAATCTTTGTGTCTATGAACTGTCTATATCATGGTCAACGCTTGTACACATTAAGAGAGAGGTTAAGATACCCCAGCTCCGGTGAATGGGTACGGGTGAATTACTCATATCTGTACTCAGTACGAGTAGACCTTGGTTTACCACAGAAAACATGTAGAAATTACGGGTAAAAATGCCAACATCAGGAAAAAGGGCAAAACAATATGGCGATATCCATACCCGTAGACAGAAAACGGGGTACCTCAAGCTGTCCAATAATAAAAGAACACTTGTAACAGTATTAATAATATACAAGAAAATTTTACTCAACTGTGATTGGTTGGTTTCAGTGCATTTAATCCCAAACACTCGCAAATTTTCTTGTATACTATTAATAAGTAATAGTATGGCTTCTCATGCTATTTGGAAAAAACATACACTCGTGAGGTTTTCAAATACTTCAAATTGCACTCGTCCTTCAGACTCGTGCAATTTTGATCCTCTTTGAAAAACTCACTCGTGCATGTTATTTCCAAATTGCACTCGAAACCATACTATTACCTATACATAAATCCTTACGGTAAAATCTCATCTTCGCTGAAGAACAACAAAAGGCGAAATGTTCAAATATTCAATTCGTTTTTTCTTACAAACCTTCAAATATTCATTCATTCTTTCAATAACACATTTTATTTCAATTTCTCCTGTCACTTCATTTCTTCTCAACTTCAATGCCTTTTCTTGAGCAGGAGATGGCGATTTTAAATCCTTGCAAAACCTCTGCCAGCAACAAAAACACAGAGTTTGAAACACACAACGAAGCCAGACCTCATTAGCTACACTAAACGAGGTTTTGAAGTAATACTTTTGAGATGATAAGTACAATGGCTGAATAATAATTGAGTAACAGCTAAAGGCTCATTCCAGACGTTTTTGACATGTAAACGCACTTAAAAGTATAAATTGTAATAAAACTTATCTTTCAAACAAACGTGAGAAGGGGTCAGGGTAAAACGCGGATACGGACAGACGGACGGATAACTTACTTTTCTACAAAACATATTTTAAAAGTCATATTCGCGCTTTGTCCAATCGGGTAAAACGCGAATATGACTTTAAAACACCCAAAAAGCATATTTTATACCATATCTGCATTTCACTCAATTGGATAAAACGTGGATATGACTTTTAAAATATGTTTTGTAGAAAAGAAAGTTATCCGTCCGTCCGTCCGTATCCGCGTTGTATCCTGAACAGCCCATGAGAGGACTTGTTTAAATTTTGATTTTCGAATAACCACGAGCCAGTTTGTTGGTAAAAAGTATGAAACTTTGAAGGATTTAAACTTTTACGTCACTGAAATGCAGTCTTTAGTTACAATGGTTGCTTGACAAAGACAACGGTTGACCAAAAAATATCGATTAGAAACTATTAAACGACGTTATTTCTAGACGAGCTGCTCAATATATAGAACAAGTATAGTAAAACAATGAACTGCAAGTATAGGAAAACAATGAACTATAACTAACATATAGGTATAAGTGAAATCTTTACGTGCGTACCAGCATAGCAGTCTGACAAGGAGGAGGATTAAGATCGAAACTTCGATCAAAAACTGTTTTTCCTTTACACTTGAAGTCAGTATGATGGCAGTCACTGCGGTCTTGTTTCTTTAAGCCCCAGATGATGTGAACTACGACAACACTGTCCTCTTGACTTTTCACAAAGCCATAGTTTGTGAAATGATCAAATTTAGCCCAATTTGTGTCACTACGCCACGCTTTTATCTAGTACATCGAATAATTATAAACATTTGTATAGAATGCAGAATACGGATGTGGAGAACGTATAGCTGCCAATGTTGGCGAGCGCCAGTGATAGATTACATATTGGAGATAGAATATGCACATTGTTTAAAACCTGAAAAGGAAGATCTACAATTCTGCTGCAGGAATCAACTTTAATTCCATTGATGCCAGCGCAGTGCATCATCAAGTGAACTAGCAATTGCCAATTACAAGCTTTAACTTAAACATTCTCAATATAGTCAGCACTTGTATGCATAAGCGACGCTAACAGACACATAAACTCTAATAATACTATATTCATTGAATAAACAAGCGTGATAAGCGAGCAAACCCTCTGCATTTTCCTCCCAGCCCAGTGATCCCACTCACCTTCTCTTTGGTAGGTTCAAGTTGCACAGCGTAGCCAATAGCAACACCAAGGATCACCGCTGACACCAGAAGAATAACCCAGCGAACGTATTTGTGTGTGACAACGTTCTTGAAGAACCAACCTCCTAAGAAATCAGTGACGTATTCCAAAATTGTTTTCCGTTTTTTTTCCTTTGCCCCACCCTCCACATATCCCTCGTTTGTGTTGGAAACTTGAGTTGCGCAATAGAGTGCACAACAAGCACAACGACCTTGACGTTTGGTGTGATGTAAAATGACCACAGTAGGAAAGAACAAAATCACTGACAGGTAGTTAACAAAGACGAGCACTGCAGAAAAAATACCAAATGAAGAGATAGCCAAGAGAGAAGAGGCTGCGTTGGAGAGGAACGCCACGGCGGTTGTTATAGATGTGACAAACATAGTCTTAGCGGCCCTCCGGTATACATGAGACAATCTGTGAGCAAGACTTTGATATCTCAGTTGTTCAGACTGCTTCCAAGTATCCATAAAGACAAAGATATTATCAGATCCAATTCCTAGGATGATGAAAATTGAAAGGACGTGGAATACTCCGAAATAGCGATAATCTAAGATGACTCTATAAAGGAGATTTGTAATGTTGAAACTTGACAAAATACTAAATACACCCCAGAAGGTGATCCACAAAGAGCCCGTCTGAAACCACATGAAAAGTAAAATGAAAGTAAAACTAGCCACAGCCAATAACATGTCGAAAATGATCTGACGTGAAATAGCGTCTTGCCACAATCCATGGGTGAAGTAGTAAAAGTTCACATCATCCACACCATCTTCAAATTTCTTTTCCAATGTGTCGCGAAATGTATCTACTATCATTGCATCTACTTCCTTCACCTGTTCAGTTTTACGGTCAAAGTTGCTGTTGTATCCCTGCACCGGCCAACCAGTAAAGACTAGAGATCTAGTGATACTCGAAAACGCTTCAGATGGTGTGAGCTTAAAATTTTTACCCAAGTGAAAGTTCAGGATAGCTCTACTCTTTTTATTCATTTGAGCTGCGTAGAGCACTTCAGGTATATTCTCGAAATTTGGATCATCAAATGTTGAATTTATCAGTTTATAAGTGCCATCAAAGAATCTAAGTATAGACAGAGGTTTTCTGCAAGTGCGGTTGCTCACACCATCTAGTAAGCATAACTTATTTTGATATTCCAAATTATTAAACAGCTCGTCTTCATTTCGCTTCATGCTTAGTAGATTTTTGCGGGTGAAAACATTGCTTCCTTCGTAGACCAATTGTATAGGTTGAAAAAGAGCTGCGCGTTCCAGTTGTCCTCCGCTCAGAGGTGTAACCTCGTCATCTTCTATGGCATACCACCATGCATCTGTGCGTAGCTTTGTTGAGTCTCCAGGCAGCTGGAGCGGTACTTCTTTGAAATACACAGGCAAGATATCGTATCCGGAAAAATAAAGAATACCAGAAAGAACTTGCATGAAGATGTGGAATGAAAGTGCGATACCTGAAAAATAAAACAACATAAGCTAGCTTGCGGAAGTGCCCCTTCGCTGACAAATAAAAGCGCCTGGCGCTCCAACCAACAACATCTAACCACCTACATCTCAGATCAACATAAAGGCGGATTTTCACTCCGCGCAAATACCGCGCGATCGACTTTTTGCGACCACTTTCTTTTTAATAATCAGCTGTCAAGCGGAACGCATTTCATTGGATGTGGTTCCATGGACACATTTCAAAAAAAAGCAACCGCAAAAAGTCGATTGCACAAAATTTTGCGCGGAGTGGAAATTCGCTTTAAATGAAGGTGTAACTTTGAGAGTCCCTACCAGTTGCGAACCGCGTGAAGATCGTCTAAAGGCCATTTTCCATTACGGCCGTTTGCCCGAGCAGGCGAAGCGCACAGTTTTAAACATACTTTTCACTTTCCTGGCGTGCAGCGAGACCAAGCGATGACAGACAACGACAGAACATGTTTAAAACTGTGCACTCCACCCGCGCAGGCGAAACGGCCGTAGTGGAAAATGGCCTTAAAAATCAGAAAATATGTAGTCTAGCTAAGGAAGGAAATTTAGTCTTAAAATCATACGTCTCAAGGTATAGCCACGAGCAGAGAAATACCAAAGCACCAGGGTACGAAGCAGTTTGAAGCAACATTCCCTTTAGTAGGTTTGTGGTCTTGTCACTCTCTATCCCTACCCCACATCGCTGTTAGACTGAACGAAAAACGCTCCGGCAGAAAAAGTGTAAGCCACTTTTTGTTTCAAATCAACTAGGGCAAGCAATGTAGTTTCAAGCTTTTTGCAAAAGAAGTGTCTGACACTAAGTCAGGGTATTTACTTTGCTCCGTCAACAGCCAAAAAATTTTACTCGTAAAGGAAGGACCCCTGTATCTAATAAAGCCTCCAGGCCGAAACAAAAACGAAGCCAGTTCGTACCTTGCGCCACCAGCTTGCTTGAACTCCTCTACATTTCATTCAATCAAACAGTTGGCATATATATGTATAATTATTCAATCTAATTCTTCCTAATATGGACATTAATGGATGAAGCTCTCAATGTCTGTATTAAAGACATAATCATATGGACATGACATAGCGTCCGCAATTAAGAGGTGTTCCTACAGGGGGTCAACTGTAATATATAAACACTACCACGCAAACAGCAGATTCCAATTTTTTATTTTAAAAACATTAAAAAACAATAAGCCCGGTTCAAATCTCCTGCTGTCAAAATAGCAGAAAATGTACAGTGTGTCTCAACAAACAAACGAGGCGGAAATTCAACGCGCCAAAATGTCATACATCCAATTGCATGATTTAGTTCGTAAATAGTAAGAAAAGGAGTTAACTACTTTCCTCTAGAGCAACGGGAAATCGTCAAGCATTCTTCCAACACAAATTGCCGGTCAAAATCACTTACGTCACCAAACTCAGTGAATATAAAAAGTTTATCAATCCAAAACAGAGAATGACGGGAGTAGATGGATCCGTGGGCGTTTCGTTCATTCCGGAATTAAAATCACAAAGTCCCACATTGGGCAATTCCACATTCTGAATTCAATTTTCAAATATTGAATTCACCATTTTCTTGTGAATTCAATTTCTATTTGAT
>JAOBYK010285562.1:2070-19862 GCA_025434845.1 Phenganax subtilis | reverse complement strand
AAGGAAATTTGAGCTGAAAAAAGGAAATTCATGGTAAATTGAAGGATATTTTTATTTCGTAAAGTGGAAACCCTGCACATAACTGAATAATATGATCTTCAGCTTCATCTTTTACTGCGTGTATGTTTTCTCTACTATATTAAATTATACATATATATTATTGTTTAAGCATGGTCTTTCATTGCGCCAAATGACCAAGTCTATTTGAAACAATGTGGTAAAGATTTGAAGCGTGAATAATAGTTTCACTATACTGAAAGTAAGTTACCAAAATCAAGGAAGTGAGAAAATCCATGAACTCATAATTCATATATCAATGACACTACAGTAGATTTGTTTATGACTACATTCACATTGTTATAGTATTAAAAATAAAACCCAACGCCACAACGGACTCTTGCATTAGAAATACAACATTTCGTGAACCAATCGAGTTGCTGTACACACGCCCTAAAATCAAGCTACAATCACGAGTGTAGTTCCACTCAACTTAAGTCAAGGAAACAAGTCGAGGTTTTATATTATATACGCCTATGATTCAAAGAACGTTTGGTATCTCTATAGCGACGGGTGGTCAAAGCACGAAAAAAAACAGGCACTTTCACTAAAACATGTTACTTATTGGGCACTTTCGTCATAAACTAGCGAATTACTTTTTCAAAGTCTATAGACTTGAAACTTGACATTCACGAATATGTGCGGTATTACATGGTCTCTACCCGACTTCTAGTCCTAGCGAATACAAAAGCTATCATCTGATAAATAACACTAGAAGCTTGCAAGTGCACAAGAATATTTATCATTTCTGCTTCACCAAACTTTGGTACACATAATTTCAACAATAAGTAACGATCTACTATCAAATCAAAGCTCAACTCCACTCCCAAAGTATTCTGTAGATTGGATTACATTGCGTGACTCCCATTCACAAAGCATGTTCAGGAAATGTTCTGCATGGGTTACGCGTCTTTTTACTATACTCACAATTATATATTTGCTCATATTTAAAGTTCCGTAATCCATGTACATTTGCTCCAAATCTCCCTTCACACACTCAGTGTATAGATTCGCTATAATTTAACTGTCAGCAAATTGTGTACCGTACTTGTTTTCTTATCGTGCTGGTGAAAAAAGCAAACTTGCCCTCCACAAAGCACTTCAGAACAGAATATTTGGAACATGGAAATATGTATTGTTGAGTTCCTTTCAGTTTAGCTACTTGCATCAAAATATTTATCATGCATTAGTGTAGCATATAGCTATGAAATACCAGCGTGTTCCTTTGCTGGTTGAAAAGTATTTTAGAGAAGTGCTCTATACTTGAGACAAATTTTTGGAGACTTTCGCTTTTGGTATCGTAAACATTAAGGCGTTTCCTCGATTGCAAAGTTGAAGCAAATTCTCTTCAACGCTAACGGGTGTAAAGAAAATCGAATCCAGTACCAGAGTAATTTCTTACTATTGTACCAAGCCTGGAAGTTTGTCTTTTGAAGTATATTCTACTTACCTTATCAATAGTACTATATATAAATGCTGTTCCTTTTTGCAACGAGCTCTGTTCTAGAAAACCAACCTCGATGAATGGCAGTTCTTTGAATTTAACGCGTTGTCTTATGCGCGTGATTAAAGGGAGTGGTCAATTATATGACTCAAAGCAACAACAAACAACAAATTTATTCATCACAAAAAATACCACTACTGGTACATGATTAATACCAACGAAAGTTTAGTTATTTACAATATGTAAGTTTAATTGTTTACAACTTTTTAAATATCAGAGCAATATTTAGCGACCAAAGTGAAACTACATGCCTCATTGGACAGACCCCTGCTGCTTGTGTGGTTAGGTCGTTCCCAAGGAAGTCATACCATAAAAGTCGAGATAAAAGTTAACTGTGCGAAATTAAAATACCAGGATCTATATCTCAAGTGGAAAGGCGGAGGTGCAAAATACTCTACTTATCTCGTATCATTAATAATTCATGAGGAAGGATTCCTATTAACTTAGTCCTACGAGGTTCTAGGAAAAGAGATAATGAAATCAGCCTGGAAAGCATAGAAGTGACGATTACACTTTTGCTGGATGCGCATAAGAGCGCGGATTACAGTATTAAGAGGTATTAGAGAAGTTAAAATTTCACGATTTCGTGTCATGGGCACTCGGGCAGCTTCGTCATGATCTTCAGCATTCTTGCATTCTTGCTTCTTATATTTTCATGGTAATAATTTTCCCAAATAATGCTGCAACGTATTGTTTTTCTTCCTCCTAGTCCCTTGACCGTGAAGGCAATAGTTCCTCTCTACTATACAAGTTCCGACGCACGGGAATATGCTGAAGTCGCAACTGAAAGCTATATAGTTGTGAAAAAAAGGGTCTATGGAGTGACAACTGTACCACTGTAATCTGTTTGCTTTCTGAGAATTAAGTGTAAAAGAATCCATTATTTCTTTCATTGTGCGGATCTCTTGGAATTTTCAGTTTGGTTTGAATTCTCTTATTCTTCCATGTTTCCGCAGAATTTATCGATCACAGTTCTGATTGGTCAGCTTTGGTCTGAAATAGAATATGAGCGGGATTAGCGGGATTTAGATAATTTATTTGTACGCACGAAACTCTCGAGTACAAATTTTATTAAATGGCACTTTGGTGTCAGCCTTGGAAAAGATTTTCGGGCAATTACTATTAACTCACAAACATAAGTTTTGGCATATATATATATTGTTATTTATCACGAAACTGAGAGATAAATGATGAATTATATATATCATATTTTGAAATGATAAATGCAATCGATCGACAATGATTACAACTTCACATCATGAGGTGGACCACTGCATCAGGGACTAAGACAGTGGCGGAAATGAAACCAAATGCCTATTTAGGGAAAAAGTAGCATTCAATTATTTGAATATTTTTAAGTTTTAATCAAAGTGGTTAGTTCAGCATACCACTCCAAAAATAAGGTGGTCACACCATAGAGATTAAAAAGAAGTCTTAGAGGGAGCATCGTGGTTTTAATTCAGTCAACAAGGTGTTTACACTGTGTTTTCAAGTCCAGTGTCTCCCAGACATCACACAGTTTATCATCTTTTTAAGATTTATAGCTTCCGCCAACATAGCTTAAGCAACCCGTAAGAGAACCGCCATTAAAACAAACACACCCGTTGTAGTAATAAGAAACTACAAACTTCCATTGTGGTCCACTCCAAGTTTAAGTATATAGTTGAAATGACCAATGGCTATGCATTTGGTCTGAATTCATTTTCATCCAGTCTAATTGGACTGAATGCATTTTGATCCATTTCTAGGTCTGAATCATTTTAAATCGGCACAAGTATATTTGGCAGTGCACTAGTACTAACTAAACATGCATTTCTTTGGAGTTTTCTTCGTGAATTATCAATGAATTTCATGAGTAGGAGTACAGTTTCTTTTTTAGGGAAACACATTTACCAGACAATTCTTCTTATGGAAACATAACTTTAAAACGTTTTACTGCATATTCGTCCTAGCCAATAAATTGAGCGTATAATAAACATGCAAGAGTAAAGTAGTTTTACGGAAACATCTATTAGAGTTTTTACTGAGCCCATAGTTCTATTGAACTGTTGCTGTTGATGTCGAGGTACTGCTGGTTGATCGTTCGTTGCGCATCATAAAATGTATTATGGCATCTACAATGAATAAGACCATTGCAAGGAATCCGAATACCTAGAAACACAGAAAATATAACACGAGTAGAGTACCTTAGAGCTAGTAGGTCTGGGGCCGGTTTTTCGAAAGTTTGATAGGGCTGTCCACTGGATAGTAAAATTTTCAACTTTCGCAAAATTGGACAAAAGTGCAGAAACTTTGATTTTGGCCAGCGATATAAATATTAGACACTTCAATTTATTGATGTCAGTCGTAATTTCTCTTTATAGCAATCAATGGAAAATTTTACAAAGACTACAAAAAATCACTATCCAATGGATAGCGCCATCCACCTTTGGAACATTCGGCCCCTGAAGTCTCGAGGTTAATCTTTGCAGCAATTTCTAACTCATTGGGTAGTAGCTACTGCGTCCCTCCAGTGCGCTCTATTTTTTTCCTTTACAGTGTCTTTCAACGCCAGATTAATTAGCTCTTTCTGAAGCCCGGTGACTTCACTTTGTCCATCTTGCTCGTCCGGTTTCGAATAAAAACTATTGCTCATTTACACTTACTGCTCCAACAATGAGGTGTGCACATTGCTCTTTAGCGTCGCTATCCTCCAGAAGTTCACAGAAACCTTTGTCTTTGTAATGTACCACAGCATCAGCCAATAGCGAGGAAGAAATAAGTAACAGTATCGCCCAGATTGTGAAAACCACCCCGTGCTAAAAATATGTGAACTTTTCATGTTTTGTGTACGGCAGCAGATGACAGTCAACTTGCAGTTATAGTAGGAAAGTGATGTTAATTCTTTTCATTAGACGTAAACTTGTTTCTGAAGTTGAACAACGTTCGCTGCCCTGTGAGGCCTACTAAAATACTACTCACAGTCAATGGCCAGTTAACAGCATTCATTTTTTGGTAAAGACCGCTGACAAAGTTGAGCCAGAAAGCCATGACTAGGACCCAGCCCACGACGACCACAAAAATGTAAAATCTCATATTGTCTCTCTTCGGCCAATCACTGCCCATCTTGTCAAAGAAGTACCCCACAGACGACAGCGCAACTAATAGTACAATCTGGAGCAAAAGAATAAATTATAATTTAAATGGTGTGCGAAAAATTACTGGGACTATATTGTTTAGTCCGCTTTGTTTTTTGCACATGCGCCAAAAGTTCAAGCTTTTTGTTTCAACAACTCTTGAATGAAATATAGCAATACAGAAAACCACTCTCAGTGAAATTGACCGCAAAAGAACTGTTATGTCTTGGATGAAATAGATACGTCACAAAAGGCTATATTGATATTTGTCTAAGATTAGCAATTGGCTATGAATCAAGCAAAAGGTCGTGTGAAAAAACATACAAATTCAATAATTTTCAAAATGCTTGGAAAAGACTTGAAGTAGTCGCATCCTTTTCCTAATCCAGCCATTCTGATGGAAGAAACTGTAAAAGAGGAAAAAAGACAATCATATTATTCGGTAGCTTTGTTCTCAGCCAATTTATAAGCCTGGCGCAAACTAGAGCTGTGTGCTTAGCAAAATGTCATTCGTGGCTGTCGACGTAAGCAGAAAACCCTAGTGTGCGGTGCACTTTTGTAAGTTGTCAGTCACTCGTGTCTGTCTTACGTATCACGAGTGGCTGAAAACTTACAAAAGTGCACCGCACACTAGCATTTTCTGCTTACGCCAACAGCCACGAATGACATTTTACTAAGCGCTATCTCTAGTGAGCGCCAGGCTTTATAGCCTACTTCGTTTGACTTTGCGTATTGAATAATGGTTAAATCGGCTGTTGTTACTTTTGCTAGTCGCGTAAAAACAGTAAAGTATTTAAATAAGCTGGGTTCGTTACCACTCAACACCACTAAATGCATGAACAAGAAATTGGCTGTAGTTAATTGACGATTAAGTAAGTGGCACGAGTCTTACTGCAAAGTTACATCATCTGATATTTCCATTTAGGGGACTGATAAAAAAAAGTCGAAGAGAGTGAGAATAGAAAATTGGTGTTCCTGAGATAGTTTGACCGGTTTTCACGTAATAATATCATTAATATTATCAATTATCGTGTTGTATATTTTCATGACTCACCTTACTACTCTCGTAGATATACCTCTTATTCACCAGAAAACTTGCGTTTGAAAATACAGAATTACGTTCTGTTTTATAATAAAACGCGCAGAGCTAATATTTTCACATAAAGAACGAAAGAATATTGGGTTGAACAATCTAATATTTTCAGGATATACTGATATGTTTTATTGATAAAATAACTACGTATTTCGGAGCCGTCTGGAGACAACGGAGTCGAGGAGAGATTGTGGAAAATACAGTGAGCAGAGAATGGTGAAATAAATTAGCAGAGCGTATTAGGGTGCACGTGTACTGCTACACAATAAGATATAGCATTCATTTATTGGTTTTTGGCGGGTCGCAAGTTAACAGTACGAATAATGGCTGCACGCTACAGTTTGCTGCTGAGTGGTGAATCTGCATCAAAAACGACAATTCCAATTCCAAGCATTTTCACGTTTCAATCTTTATTTAAAAGCGTTCTAGTTGCTAGAATACAGAAGTTCTGCAGTAATATACCACAAGCAGGCAAAAATACTCTGAAAGAGTAGCAACAGAGAACATACAACGCACATATAAGCTAAGGCATACAAGTGTAACAAATGTATCAGAATAAGTTTAGACAGAAGTAGTTAAATATACTAAAACATGCAAGATGTGTAACAAGTGTCTGTTCAGGTTCAAGTGGGTACAGCAGGTGGGGCTCCTGCTGATGTGCTCTGACCTCTGAATATCTGGATGTTAAAGAATGCATTCAGACCAAACAAGATTGTTGCTATGAAGCATGTCACCTAAAAGTAGAAGTTTTAAAAGTTTGTCATCAAAAAAGGCCTGGTGTATCTGGGATATGTAAAACTGTCACCCCCATTGAGCCCTATGTTGCTATTTTGCTCTGCCTAATGCCAGATGGTTTCATTTTAATCAAGCCTTACCGTGGCACCAACAAGATGGCCGCATCTGGCACTAGAATTGACATCATCTCGCTTCAACAAATCACAAAACGAAATAGAATTTTCACTCGGTTTTTCGTCATACTGCCGAGCTGTGTCAGCTATTACACAGCCCGCAATAAAAAGTAGAAGACCCCATATGGCCATGTTGATTACAACCTAAAAACAACGAACCACGTTAAGGCCTGTTTACACAGGTGATTTTTGATGCGATCTTTCTTCTGTTGAATGATGTGAAAGAGTGGATAGCTGGCAAATATATCTGGTCCAACAATTTTGCCAATGCACTCGCCAGTCAACCTACTCGATCACATATGCTAAGAGGAGAAAAATCGCATCAAAAATCGCCTGCGTAACAGGCCTTTATGTATCTCCAATTTCACTCAACAAGAGAGATTCACAGATACTTTAATTATCACATTGCGGGGCAAAAGTCTTACCTAGACAAGTAGAACCATTCACATGGCATTAGATGAGGTAAAATATGCAGGTAGATTGTACTGGGGTGCATGATCACTCAATTGGTTAATTTCTTTACTTGCCACATATAATGGCAAGCTTACCGTCATTGGCCAGTTGATAACAGAAACTTTCTCATGAAGTCCAGTTGTGAAAAGCGCCACCATGGCTATAGTAACCAGCCAGGAGACAACAATTGCAAACATGCCAAAATCCAGTCGCCCTTTCTTCCCGTAAAAATCAAATGTGTCGATTGAAAGTATAGTTGAACCTATACGTAGACGTACAGTTACTTCACCTTCATTGAGGAATATTCCAAGTGTAGCAATAGCAATAATGAGGATAATCTAAGGATAAGAGAGTAGTACTTAGCGATGAAGCATACAGTTTACTGTATCAATGAATTTACACTTACAAATGCTCCAACATTTAAAAAGAATGGACTTGATTTGATGTATGCCAAGCCTTTTGGTATTTGCCCCATGATAGCTTTTCAGTGACTACAAAATTAAAAGATACCAACCAAAGATGCCAGTGTACTTAGTCACAGGGCAGAAAATGGTGGTCAGATCCTGAAAGTTATACTCTTTTAAGACCAAGCAAATCAAAATTCCCTCTTGTAATAATTTTTAGTTTATTAATATCCGAGTATTGTAGAATTTTGGAACAGAAAAATTCACTTATTTTTCAGAAACGACAAACATCTACTACATTTACTATAAACAAAGCAGATGCACAGGGTAACAGCAACTGAATATGTCGTTAACGCCCTTCGGGCGCGCAAGAATTGAAGCAAAGCTTCACATATAATCTATCTCTGCATTATTAATTCAGTCATTTCTGCTCTTTGCCGAAAGTAGCTAGCGAAGAACGTTCTAATTTCACATAATTTAGTACATTATGTAAAAAAACACTTCAACATTAGTACTCTGTAGTTGCAAAAGGAATGTTTATTGTACTCCGTTTTGATATCAAATATTTTGCATATCTACAACTTTAGCCTAACTTTTTACTGAAGAAACTATAGTAATAAAACGCTACTATAAAAAACTGTGATGTTTTCATGCGAAAAAGTCAAAACAAACTATTTTTTGAAACATGTTTTGATGTACAAGTAAACAAAGAAGTTGCAGTATCACGTCTGCCAGCTTTTGAAATGGCTTGTTTCCTCGGTTTTTCCAGAATAATGACTAGATTGTAACCGTAAGTAAAGCTAAAGAGCTTTGAAGGTGTAGTACGTACCTTAAACACTAAATTAGCTGTAATATCGCTCCGAAGACTGCAATATATGCTGAAGTTGTGCACTCTACGGGCTGTGACAGTTGATCTGTGTTTCACAGTGGACAGGAAGATTTCAGGGAAATTTTTTCCGGTAAGGAAGTTTTCCTGTCTGTAACGGATACAGAATAAGGAGTTAGGAGTGGTATAATAGAACGGAATTGCTACGGTTCATGGTTGTGAGTGGTGATGTGCAAAAGTACTTTGTGCTGAAACATCGAAAAGGGAACTCACACTGACATTAGTAGACTTTTCTAATATAAAAAATCAAAGACCTTCTTACGGTGCAAATAAGTACAACTTAAACTATTCATGTAAGCAGTTTTGTACTGATACCCCGCCCTGTAGCGCACTGCGTATTCAGCTCATACATTTTAACATTTATTACTGGACTAATCACCATTCTCAAATCTAGTTACTTTCACGAAGACTGATTTTGTAACAATGAAACTATATACTGGTTCTCTTAGTCTTCTAAATCCGTTGTTTGGGTTTGACTTTGTTTCCAGATTTTGCTGTGGGAATCACTTCTGCTCTGTACTCCATCGGAAGATATTTCTCAATCAAAGCATGAAATGACTCTCTAGATTTCGCCAAACCTTGCCTAGTTTTAATTGAAAGGAAAATAATCAGTATAAAAAGGTTTACACTTCACTATCGCTTGAAGAAAATAAAGTGTACCTATTTCAAAGTCTGGGGTTGTACATAAAATGTTTATATCAAGGTCAGGGATTGTAGATTTATGTGAAAACGTTATAACTATTAACTGATTTTATACACCTTCGCATTAGTAGTTCAACATCACATTCCTCAATTGTTTTTCTTCTTGCATGGTTACAATATGAAGTTAGGTCCATCGCTACATGTTCAAAAAATGCCTCGGACCTAGTCGTACAAAATAGTATAGATCCATGTAATAGATGTTTTCTATACAACAATCTTCATTGCTTGTGGTACATCTTTGGCAATTCCCCAGTGTGACTACCCAAGGCCCATTTTAGATGTAATGACTTCCATGGAATATAAGGTGATTTTATTAGCTATCTAAGTTGGGTTATGTAACGTTCAATTTTAATCGTAACTCACCCAATTTGAACTGCGTCTAAGGCGTCTTTTGAGACTCTAAGCGAAGAAAAATGACGAAATATTCCATTGACGAGACTGGCTGGGAATCTGACCCCTGAACTGCTTCTCCTATGTAGAAAGAATACATTGAAGTTGTTTAGTGTCTAAAGTGATTACCCACTCCATGGTAAGCAAATTTTGAGTGCTCTAATTTTACTCCCAACTTGATACCATGCTGACTTACTTTGGAGTTGTTGTACTTTTTGCTTGGCCCTGTTTTCCTTGTGGTTTCCTAACATTTCTGTGTGATAATTAATGTAAGAGCAATTAAAAAGAACATCAAGAGGTACTGAGAAGAATGGGAGGACATATTTGGGTGCATGAATTTTTTTTTTAGTCTCTCTAGTGATTGCCACAACATATGGCAAGAGAGTACATTAAACACAGGATTTTAAACCCACATCCCCTGGCAAATAGATAGAGTGGCAAAGCTTTTGCCACTGAGATGCAATTTTACTACAATTACCCTGGTTTCTTTTGCTGTGAAGAAATGGGTGGTTTATTAAGAATTACTGGTGTGGCCTTGACTGTTGTAGTATCAGGAAGTTTTGGAGTTTGCAGTGTAGTCCATTCTGGTGATCTCTGGCCACTAACTACTCCACTTTTGTTTCTAATGCCTGATACTGTTTTGTGCAGAATGTCACCTGTAGTTAAAATGAGCAAATTGCTATAGAAAGTTTGACTGCCTTGCAAGTGGTGATGATGAAAGTTTTGCATGAGAAAATGTATTACAATTCTTCTTTAGATGGCTCTAAAAATATATAATAGATTTGCACAATCCCTGACCTAGACAATAGCTGCATTCAAGTCTTTAATCCACTGTTGGTACAGGTACCTAGATTTTCATCATCAACAAGACTATCTTGGATATCTTCATCTTGGTATGTTGCCTGCTCTTGTGAAATATTTTGCTTAACTTTTCTTGGACTTCTTTTCTCCCAACTGTTAAGAGGCTCTTGTTCGCCTAATGATTGTTCACTAAGGGATGACTCTACAATATCCTCCTGAGAAAAGCCATAGCTACCTTTCTTCTCTGTTTGCCTATCATACAAAGACTCATACTTTCCTTTCTGCTTTGGTTCTAGTGAGGCATCTGCTTCCTTAATCTTTGCAGCTTCATCTTTAGATCCCCCACTGGATTCACCTTCTGCAGAATAACTCATTTTCTTCTTAGTTTCATCATCACTTTTCTCAAGATTTTCTACATTTCCAGATTCCACTTGTTTGTCCTGTGATTCAATTTCTTTGTCTTCATCTTGTAACTTATCATTCTCATCTGTTTCCTAATTCAAAGCACATACATAGCATTTCTCTCCTTCACTGTTTGAAAAAATATTGTTTCAATTGCTTGTTGTCCTACCTCGCTACTGTCGCTTTGGTGTGCTTCTGTAGTTCGTTTACTCGGCATTGATTGTCTACTTTGAGGCTCTGTTTCAGCTTTGGATGAAAAAAATGTCAGTACCGGTGCTATAAGATTCAAGAGTTTTTCCTTGACCAGCACAATTGTCTGGAGTAAGAGGAAGTAATTTTTAAAGCACTAGCCAGCTATGACTCATTCCCAGCTGATAGGATAAGAATAAGCAGGACTGGCAAATAGTTTTGTTCAGTATACCTGCTCTTAAGTACATTCTTATAGCTTCACGAGGGGTTATACTTTCTCCTGGTGTAGGGAAACTTTGACTAAGTCGTTTTCTCCTAGGAGATGTCCTTCTAGAACTAGATTCATTTGCTATCAAGTTATGTACCTGAAAAAAGTTAAAGCTATCTGGTTGAAATAACCCAGACAGCAACTACCTTATTAATGTAGAGTCAAAGCACTCAAACTTACTCGATGACTACTGATTGCTGAACGAGATAATCGTCCATGTGCACTTCTAGTTTCTGAGGATGGTGCTGGAGTTTTAGTGTCTGCTATTTTGATAAAAAAGGTCAAATACATACTCTAAAACTTTTTCAACATTCAAGAACTAATGTAGTAAAACTTCTGTTTCTCATCAACTCATTACTTTGGTAGCGAGAGTTTAATAATAATTATAATAAAGAAAGGTACAGTAGTATTGTCTGACATTAGACAAAGTAAAATCTAAGTGGGTGCATAAAATGCCACACCATGGGTAAAGATGCAAGGATCAGCCATTTTCAGGTAGAACGAACCTGCTTGAAGGTATGCGAGGATGTTAGTTCGAGGTGTGATTGTTTCACTTGCCGTTGAAGTCAGACTTTTTCGTTTTTTTGCTGAACTTGTTAACAAGTCTTGAGCTGGTCTTTTAACAGAGCTAGACACCTTTTCTGATGATACAGGTTGAAATGCACTCTAGACATTGATAATTCAATAAGTATGTTAAACAGTAAAGAAGGCTAGATGACTGCTATGCCATAGTCATTTGAACAAACTGATCTCTACTAATATTATAAATCAATTCGTTGGTATGGATGGCTCCCTCTAGTTTTGCAGATTGTGTTGTTCTGATTTAAGTCCTGCTGAGTGTAGTTGCCTTTTAGTTCAGTTCGTCTAGCGGACAGTTGGTACAATTTGAAGCGTGAATATTTCCGAATGGGTTCAATTCCCACATTGGCTGACAATTTGCTATTTAGTGCTCTGTAAAATCTAAGTTCTTTTATAGCACTTTAAGTTCCCCTCATTGAGCACTAACACAAGCATTTCTTGTAAAAGCTTGGAGCTCAACTTTGTATTTATGGTAAATCTTTGTATAGTACCAACCGAACTACTTCTGTTAGACAGCCTTCGGTTTGTGGATGAGCTAGTCGTTTGAGCGTGACTAGGACTACTTCTTGTAGCTTGTAGGAGTCCTTTTATCAGAGTTCTTGGTGTTTCCCCCTCCATTACTAGCAGAAAAGCAAAAACGTTAGCGAAATTCGTTTTAAGAATGTATATAAACAATTCATTTCTGTTTACTTCGAATTTTGGTTTTCCCGCGAGGAAATTTTGCGAAGTATCTTCGAGAGCTTCCAGTTTGTTGGGGAAAATATTGAATTTATAAAAAAACTCATTCAATTTGTCCCATTTTAACGCCCAAATTGATTTAATTTTGCTAATGATTGGATAGCTCCTTTCATAGTAACTAATATGAATACAACACCGCAGGCTAACGTTGGAACTGGCTTTTTTTCAAAGGATTTTTTCATCAGCAGTCATGCACACTGACAAAATATCAAGTGACTTTTGCCAGATTTACATGCGTTTTTTTGCGGAAGGCCAGTCACCGTTAAATTCAATGTTAACGAAGGGTTATATTCTTATAGATTAAATAAAAAAGTACAGTAAAAACATCAACTCTCTTTAATTTTTTCTATTGACATTTTTCAGAGTGAACTTTAATTTCAAAATGGAGGCTCGGAAGAAGAAGACCTGGTTACCAAGGATCTGCACTCTGCAGAGTCATTTTGCTCGTGGAGAATATAAGTTTCTTCAACGAAAATTGGTTTAAATACTTTGTTTCAAGTCTTTTGTCACTCGTCGGTATGTCTGGTGGTTCGTATGATCGTGCCATTACAGTTTTCTCACCAGATGGTCATTTATTTCAAGTGGAATATGCTCAGGAAGCTGTCAAAAAAGGCTCAACAGCGGTGAGTTCAGTTGGTATCAAAATTGGGATATCTCCTAAGGGATTTTAATAGACAGTAATACAAATATTTTATGGATTGTAGTACGTGTTACTATGTTGTATATTGCATATGTCTTGTCAAAATACTGTCGTATATTGAAGGGTACCCCCCCCCCCGCTGGAACAGCAACATCTTAACATTTGCAAACTGCGAAGACATGTGGCCAATGTTTATAGTTTACTGCAAACTCATATTGATATTAACCAACAAATATTAAACACTTGCGTGGAATGGCGGACACATGGTTTAGCAATTGTGTCTATTTGTGGTTTAATTAAATATCCTGCTTATTATTCAGTTTAAATACCCTAGCGGTTGCTTCCTTAACCAGACTAGGGTAGTAGCTGTAGTGAAAACTGGTTGAAGTGAACTAGTAAACTCTCAACGTTGATTCCAAACACTTGTGATGAACACAGTAGACGTAAGGATTAAAAGGTTGTGTGAATTCCTGCTTCTTGCTAAGTCACATTTGTTTTCCCAAAGTGAACAAAAGTGATGATGACGTTTGATATGAATATTCGTAGGTTGGTGTTCGAGGTCAAGATCTAGTTGTTTTGGCCGTGGAAAGGAAAGCTGTTCCTAAACTGCAAGATCCTCGAACAGTGAGAAAAATATGTTTACTAGATAATCATGTCTGTTTAGCATTTGCTGGTAGGTATCAGAAAAGTTTAATATTCTAATACATAGTTTTGTGGAAAGTGGAAACACCACGTGAATTTATTAATGCAATTAATTTTCACTTTATGGGTTTAAAAAACATTTTGTCTTTTATAAAATTTTTCTATTAGGTCTAACTGCAGATGCTAGGATACTAATTAATCGAGCAAGAATTGAATGTCAGAGTCATAAACTAACTGTTGAAGACCCAGTCACATTAGAGTACATTACAAGATATATTGCCACTCTGAAACAGGTAGGATTAAACATTAAAAATATGGAAATTGAGTATAAGTTCTTGTATTTCTTAATATTTCAGCATTTTGAGTTTTGTCCTGAAATTGTATTATGACATTTATCTTTAGAAATATACGCAGAGTAATGGTCGAAGACCATTTGGTATATCAACTTTAATTGTTGGTTTTGACTATGATGGTACCCCTCATTTATATCAAACGGATCCCTCTGGCACATATCATGAGTGGAAGGTAGGAAACACCCTTGAAATGTTGAACACTTTCTCATTATTTTTGTTGATAAAATGTTTACAATAATATACTAATGGCCTGCACTGTCAAATTTCCTCACTTCGTATAAAATATCTTTTTTACATAAATGTATCTGTTGTACTACTTGTTAAACATCACTGCATCTTAGTTTTTGCTTTCTACCAGGCTGGTGCTATTGGACGAAGTGCAAAGACAGTTCTAGAGTTTTTGGAAAAACATTATACAGCAGAATTAGTTGCGTCTAATGAAGAAACTGTGAAATTAGCCATCAAAGCTTTGCTAGAGGTTAGCTTTCAATGCTTGGGGTGCTGCTCTTAAAAAAACGTATGCGTGCTCTAGATACTGTAGAAAACTCCTTCATTTGTATATTTTGTACAAGTATGTAGTGTACACTTTTGCATTCAAGGTTGTGCAATCTGGGGCGAAGAATTTAGAGCTAGCCATTATGAAAAGAAATGAACCGTTGCGGGTGGGTTGAAGTTAATTTTTTATTTTTGCATGTTGCTGTCATATCACAACATAGTTCATATTCTTTCCATATTGCATTTAGATTTTGGAGCAAGATGAAGTTGACAAATATGTAGATGAAATTGAAAAAGAGAAGGAAGCAGAAGCTGAGAAAAAGAAGCAAAAAAAAACTGGAGGAACACCATCGAAATAAAGTATCTCATGTACATTTTCCTTGTAAAATTTCCTCCAACTTAAATTGATTGTATTTTACCAAATATGTTGAAGACATCATCAAGCTATTTTCAGCAATATGCAGATACCTAGATACATTTAGGATTTCTCGTGACAACATTCATGAGATTAAAATGAGTACTATGGTTAAGAGTGGGAGGCAACTGGTCATCCTATGCTCTTGAATGTGTTTTTAGTGGAACGAATAAAGGGCCATTGAGGATTAAATTATCAGTAGCCATGGCTAGCTGCACTGCCAGGGGATGCTGTAATTGCTTGCAAGCATTGCCACTGAAAATTACAATGTTTTTTCAATCTTCTTACACTATTGGCTGTTTGTTTGGTTACTACTAGTTTTCACGATTTATCTTTGAGCTTCTTGATGTCATAAAGTAAGGACCTTGCTAAGGTAAGGTAGTGGTCATCTTGTAAAGAAAAACAACTTTATCGAGGGAACATGTTTCTATCTATTGGTGAAACACAAGCGGCAGTTGCAAAAAACCTGATTTACTTTGATAAAGAATGGAGTAATAGCCATTGCATAGCAAGCACAAAACTCACCACAAAACATTGACAACAATATTTTAAAGCAATAATTCTATTTTTATCAAGCGACCAGCTGTAACTATTCTATTGTAATGGGAGAGAAGTTAATAATCTGTATAAAATTATTTCTGAACCAGATCACTATTTTGAATCTTTAAGACTACCACTTTTTCACCCAGTCAAGCATCTGTGTATGTATGGTACTGCATACACACAGACTTATATGTTTGCTACATCATTTTATTTGCTTCAGTGATAGTCTAGAAGGCAATATGATCGGTTTGATAGTACAGTGACTAACAACTTTTTTAAACCGCTTTTCTTTGAGGTGAATCTTTCATGCTGAAAATTGGCAGCAGCTTTGGAGAAGCATTAGCAAATTATGTGTTTGTTGTTCAGAAGCACTTTTAAGAAAATCATAGCCGTTCCACTTCCAGCATAATAATCCTATGTTGCAATATTATGAAGTGATAATCGAAAGATGTCATTATATAAATAGAAGTTGTTCTGTTCTTGTTTCAGACAAAACGTTTGACTAAATCCATGCGGTGGGTCATTGTCAGTCTGGAAAAATAAAAGTAATTATATTAACTTTCAAGAAGGTGGTTTAGCATTAGGCAGGTGAGTAAAATTGTCCAGTCTAATGCAGACAAGATTACTTGTCAAGGGAGAACTCTCACCAATTTCTAGATTAAACTACCTTTAGTTGTCCAACAACGTGAACCAAAACACCAACAAGTGGTACAGGTTGACAATCAACGGTTGAAACTGCATGCTGTATGGTTGAAAATGGGAGGCTCTAAAAGAGATGTCCAATCATCCAGTACAACCTTCCACAATCTTACAGGTGAATTACACAAAATGAAGAATACCTCAAGTTTGCTGATAATTGCTTCTGCTCCTTGGAACTGGGCTCCTTCAAATGTAAGCATGGAATCACTTCGCTACAACCATAAAATATTGCATAAACTATTGTTAACCATTTGCTCTGTGACAGTTTGAGTATCAATGATTTAAAATGAATACTATTTTATCAAAACTCACGTAAAGACACTTCAATTCCGCTCTATTCCGATCAAACACTTGGTAGTACTGTGCTGCAAACTGCCGTCCGATTTCTTCGAAAGACATGTTTTAAACGTTTCTATGCCAAGCAAAAGAAATAATGTTAATTTGGCCGCCACCAGCCAGTTTGGAATTCGGACGCGAAAGACCTTTTTCTATATTTCAAAATAACATTACGTCATTTCGGCATGAAATGAAATGTTGGCAATTGTGAAAACTATGTTCAGAATATGAAGCAAAGCAGTTTTAGAAGAAGTTTTCGTAACTTAAAGGCAAATTTCTTCGATAAACGTTAGTTTTAAAGTGAAATAATACGAACAAAAATGGCGTCGCGTCATTTTCGACGATGAAAATTATTATTTTCTCGCTCCCGCCTTTTTCGTTTTTGCGCATGTGCATAATTTTGATGAAATGAATTTGACGATTTATGTAAATTTATGTTTTCTCTTTATTCTAAGTTGGAACGGTCCCATAGACGACAAATGTGGAACCATGATTTTAAATGATTTTTAAACCGTGTTTTCTCCAACGTGAATCATAAATAAGTATACTTTCACTCAAGATGGTTAACAGCGTTATCGTATTGACCAAAACTTGTGAAGTAAAACGCCGCAATTTGTCAGATTTTGATTGAAATTCGAAATATGAGTGGACGGTTTGAATTGCGTGAAGCTTTATAAAATATGCCGTTGCCAAAAAGAATTCCGAAAGAACTTGCGTCCAAGAGCTCGTGTGTTGGTAGGGTGTATAAGAAGCGATATAGAGTTATAGAGAGACTTGGTAGTGGTAGTTTCGGTACTGTCTTTTTGGTTGAAGATTTAAAAATCCAATGCGAAAGGTCGGTATACAAATAGTAAACAATGTTGTTAGGAGTTTGGATTAGGCGCTAATCTTTGCGTGACGTGCCTGATAATTGGATTACCTAAATGAGTGTTAGTTGTGCGCTGTAATTGCTCATAGAAACCATTACAATCATGCCAAAGGAAGTGTTTGCAAAAATGTTGACCAGCCATTTCCTAGCCTCCTTCGCAGACGTGTGTGTACACAATTGCTGGCTGCGAAGGAGACAAGCCATTTCCAAGCTTTGAGGAGTTCCTTATCCCCAAAACATTTTCCTAAAGTTTTGAAAATTCTTTAAAAAGTTCCTGACTTCCTGTTTCATTGACCTATCAAATTTTGTCT
>JAOBYK010284451.1:0-19867 GCA_025434845.1 Phenganax subtilis | reverse complement strand
CGCTTCCCTGCCTTCCATTGAATTAAGTACTAGTTCCATGCCAAATTTTTTCTTCATTTCTTTCATGTGTAGTGGAACTATATGGCCTAAATGCCACAGAGTTGGGTGGTGAGAGAAGAAAAGGCAATTAAGGGTAAATAATGTCCTACAATGACACTCGAGCTGATCAAGGTCTTCGTCTGTGATTTTAATAGGACTAAACAATGAGACGCAATTTCTCATGGTGAGAGAAAAATGCAAGCACATGCAATGCAAAGTGCCTCCTAGTGCCCGGTTGGGTTGATGGCTCCACAACCCCAATAAGATACATAAAATTATGTAAAAACCCCCTGGATTCCTTTTCAGTAAATCTGTAGTCAAAATTGTTCCCCTCGGCTTTTTTCTCATTGAATCACTTTACAATTTTTTTGGCAAGTCTAGAAAGGTTACATTTGGTTTTCATTATACCTACATATCTGGCAATGGAAGAACTTGATGGGATCTCAGAAAAACTGTTTATCGAATTTGAGAGGCCGGAAATGGCAAAAACTTTATTTAGAAGATTGCAGTGAGCAAGGGCACAAGCATTATTCTTTAGGTGTAATGGCTCAATGTGGATTCGATCAACAATGTTACCTAACAGGGGAATAAACTCTTGCCTGCTTTTCAGCTTTGCAATAAATGATGTGATTTTAGACCTTTTAGAGCGATCTGTCATATTGTCCTGTGAAAGTGTTTTCTTCAAGCCCTCTACCTTTTTGACGACACTCAGTCTGCAATAATACTCTCAAGGATGCCAGGTGTTATTTTCCTTTACCCCAAACGTCCCTTTCACTACATTTGCATTATCAGTACAAACATCTGAAAACGAGGAAAAATATTTGGAGCTATTACTTAGCTCCTAGTCTGCGAACCCAGACGTCATTTTCCACGCTCGTTCGCTCGCTCGAAAATTAACGTCTGCAAACCCGAGCGAGGTTTCGATTTCCGTGACGTTGACCAATCAGCAAGTAGCTCTTAAAATCAGAGAGCCAGCCTGACCAATGAGAGCGTGACCTGTGGCGTGACCTTCACTACAGCACAATTTCATTAGCTAATCAAACACAACAGAACACGTCACGGAAATCGAAATTTCGCTCGGGTTCGCAGACGTTGATTTTCGAGCGAGCGAACGAGCGTGGAAAATGATGTCTGGGTTCGCAGACTACTTAGCTCCCCACTCAGAAAGGCTATCATTTTCATGTAATTTGGGAGCTCAGCTATGCAAAATTTAACATTAACAGTTACCTCACCCTCAGGCCCATCATACCTACTAGGGAATACAGTTTGCTCAATAACTTCAATATCTGCCAAAAGCAATTTAATATACCTCTGCATTGCAATGCAACTTTCTGAGCAGTTCGCTCAAAAGAGTAAATAGTTTTCACTACTGCTCAAAACTCCACGTCCTATATTCAAGAATCCCACTAACCATGCACATGCGGAGTCATCTTTCCCAAAAAGTGCCCCATCCCCTCCTAAGGTTATTGCAAAAGAATATTCTTTCCCAAACCAGGTTAGAGTATAACCGCTTTTGCCAGACAAGTAAAACTCTGCAAGGAATAGCAGCAGCTCCTTCAAGCTATGATAACAGCCATATACTTTATCATCTTCAACAAGATCATAACAAAGAGTATCGTAAACGCTGTAGATAGTGCCGACATTTATCGATTTAATAAATGGCATAAGCTTGTCATAAGGTACGAGTCTGGGCATGGGGCGTTCATGGATGGAAAGACGGACAGGACCCTTACTACTTGTTTTATAACAACTGCTTCTGTAAATTTTCCGGTATATCTTTTTACTTGCTATGCCTCCACAATAGTACACACTAATGCTTCTGATCATGTTTTCTTCCGAAGATTCATACTCTTTTAAATTTCCCTTGTATATGGAGGGCATAACATGCTTAACAAACTTTTTGTTTTCGGACATTACCTAGACTAAAACATTTGAACTACATTTGTTTAAGGCAGTGTCTACTAAATCTACAGCTCCCGGTTCTAAACTTTCCTTGCTACCTCCGTGAATTTTTTGGGCCACCATAAAGGTCTCGTTCCTTCTCATTCTTGCATTAGGTGTTGTTAATGTAATTTTACCATTCTCGAAACTAGTTGGATTATTCTTTCTATTCTGCAAAACCGTTTCTGATAAATGACTAGCTTGACTCTTGCTAAGAGGTTGAGTAAGCTCTTGCTCATTATTCTTAAGGTCTTCAACCTCACTAACTATGTTCTCTACCTATCACAAACAAAATATAGAGTAAGGTAATATATCTAAACATAGTTTTCTATTCACGGATTTTAAGCATTGAAAAACAAAATAATATAATTCCTGTGATATAATTTACTTATAAATAGGACGTATCATACCTTTACATCAAGCCTTCTAAGCTTTTCTTGTAGTGCATGCGATTGCTTTCTTTTCTTAGCCAGCAAGGGTTCGTGTTCGATTATTTCCGTGTCCATGCATTTGTATGATTTGGCCACTACTTCGTATCTTTTCCTCGAGGTTTTGCTCCTCCATCTGCTTTCTTTTTCTCCTGTATTCACCGATGTTAAACGTCGGCATAATGAGGTCGCGCAACCGTAAGTCCTTTAATAAATTGTGCAAATAAACAACATCCCGAAGCGAAAGCAGCAGAACAAAAAACAAGACCTTGTACAGAGAGGTTCACCTTATTCGCAAAAGCTAAAATTGTTTTCGAGCAAGCAGTGTTGCCTAAAATAAAACAAGGGAAAAATTACCTTTTCAAACTCAAAATTTTGCAAAGTTTTGCAAAGTTTACCTGTTCTCAGTACAACAATGGAATTGTAAACTCCCACACAATTTGATATCAAAATAAAGCTCTTGTCAAGCTGCGTTCAATGAACGCATCCGATTTCACTGCGGCCTTAACCGATAGCGGTCCGGGAGTACGAAAAAACTGACTTCATCGACAATCGTAATTTCGTCCCCAGACCTCTACTTTTACTGTTCGGCAACATGGCGGATCATGCACAAATACGCGTGGAATTTTTGCGCATTTCATGGCCGGCGTGTAAATTATGTCATTGCTTTCAGTATGCACGAAATCGACTGAGGTTACTTGTTTAGTGCGCAGTTTATGTACTAACTGCATTCACACACTCGTCTTCGAATTCAATTTGTTATTTACAAAATGTAATTCACCAAGTGACAGTAATACAACCGATATCCCTGATAAGCGTTCAGATAAGCGTTCGCATTTTTCACAAGGTGACACACTAGGAACACTTTGAATCTTTCGGATGTCGTCATGAAGCTTGCAGCATACAAATTGCACTCACAAAAATCCGTCCAAAACAAACTCAAACCGCTGCTTCGACACACAATGAACCAAATGAAGGTCATGTTCATTGAAACCCAAAGCTTTATTTCTACAAACTGTACGAAAGGCGCCCTGTGACTACAATTTTGCAACGTTCCTTTAGAGTATCGCTCTTTGTTGTGAGGCAAAGACCGGTGGGACATATAGACTGATTCAGAGCTACAAATTTATAATATATAGTAAATCGCAATGCATCGTGGGAAGAGCCTCATTCCTCCTCTGAGTAACAGTCAGTAAATTGTGCTTGAATACAACTTGTTTTCAGTGGCGGGAGAAATACTACGAGCAAGTATATGGTGATCCAATGTGTAGTCCTTTATCACCATTGATAGCTAATTTATCCATGGAAGAATTTGAGAAAAAGGCTCTAGCCACAGCTTGTCTAAATCCTGGATTTTGGTTTAGATATGGAGATGATACAATGAGTAGCTGGTCGCATGGTTTAGAAAATCTATATAAATTTTTAAATCACATCAATGGTTTACATCCTTCAATTAAGTTTACGTTGGAAGTACAGAAAGATAACTCGATATCTTTCTTAGATATTTTATTTAGTATTAATAAAGATGGTCATAAGGTTTACAGGAGGCCAACACACACAGACAGATATCTGAAACAAATTCATTTCACCATCCTAGCATAAAGAGATCGGTATGCAAGACATTAATTAACCGTTCAAAAACAATTAGTGATTCCAACAGCTTGGATTCAGAGCTAGAGCATTTAAGAAATGTTCTGATAATGAATAGTTACCCTCGGCAATTCATAGATCATGCTACGAATAACCAGCAACAACAGAAGCAAAATATTGAATATCAGTCTTCTTTTTGTCTGCCTTTTATGGGTCCAGCTTCATATAAAATTGTTAGAATTTTAAAACAAGTTGGCATAAAAACTTGCCATTCAAGCTACAACAAATGGTTCCGGTCTCTTTCCACTCACAAGGATACTACAGATGAACTTCAGAAACCTGGTGTGTATCGCATTCCATGCGAATGTGGTTTGGTTTAAATGGGAGAGACCGGTACAAATCTCTCAACCCGACCTAAAGAACATAAGACAAATTGCGAAAAAGCTAAACTCGACAAGTCCGCTGTAGCGCATCGCGCATGGACTTACGATCATCGCATAAAATGGAATAAAGCAACCATTTTGGCGAATGATAAAGTTAAATTTTCTCGTAAAATGAGAGAGTCTATTGAAATATTCAAACATAAAACTATAGATCAAGAGGGAAAGCGACTAAATAGCACGTGGCGTGCTCTCTTCAATGTTCCATAGTTAGACCCTTGTTTTGCACGCGCGCTCTAATTAAAGCAATTTGTGATCTAAAAGTGACGTAACAATCCTTTCAAGTTAGTTGCACTGATGAAAGTCCAAGCTAACGGACCCAAAGCTTTGCAATAATAAATATGCATGGTGTATACCTCAAACGTATACTGATATTGAAAGTGTATCCCTTTTGAATATGGTTCATGAACTAGCTTTTGATATAAAAACAGAAAGAATTTTGTATATAACGCACGATGACGATAGCAATTCGAGCAACGCATATTATTTTTTGTTGTCGAAATAAGAAATGGGTAAATCGAGATATTTTATGCTATTAGTATATGACGCAAATTGCCTTTAATTTTACTTTAATTATATACAGATTTTACTACAGATTCAAGTAACAAATTGTAAGTTACCTTAATATAAGTGCGATTTACAATTTCATATAATTTAGAAGAAAAATCAATAAAGTTTTTATTTAAGAATATTTAACACGGTAGCCTTTCACTATTTGTGATTTTCAAAGGGCTGTGTATCACGAAAAATATGATATAAAAAATTACAACTATGTAATAGAATACAATCAATTTAAATAATGTTTAAGAATTCTAAAAAATGAATACACTGATTGATACTCGGCTACCTCTCGTATCATATCAGAGAGCAGCTTATTCCAGGAAGCTGCTCCACGATAAGCGAAACTCTATGTTAAGAAGTCTTTTTTAGGCTTAGGCAGACTCAGTTTTAAATTATTAGGGCGCAGTTGATAATTCGTATTGTTACTTTTGCGAAACAGCATTGTTATGTAATTTGGCACATATCCATTTATAACTTTAAACATCATTATTAATTCTCGTTTATCAAGCATTGTTTTAATTTGTTGCCATTGAAGGGTGTCAAAAATTTAGAGAGAATGATCTAATAGTGTAGTCTGAACTAGTTAGTACACGTGCAGCTCTCTTCTGCAATTTGAATAAATTCTTGATGTGGGAGCTGTTATTATCATGCCAGACAGTTGAACAATAGTTATAGTATGGTAATACAAGGGAATTATACAATTTATCTAATACTTCTTCTGAAACAAAATTTTTGACATTACGTAAAAGGGCTATACCCTTTGATATTGCTTTGCATTGTTCGTTATTATGTTCGTTCCATTTAAGTTGGTCGTCAATTACGAGACCAAAAATCTTTTTTTGTTTAATTCTCTTCAACTGATGATTGCCATATATTACTTTGGGGATTTCAGAAATTTCATCTTACCTGGGTTTTGATCCGATAATCATGTAATCAGTTTTTCAATATTTAAAGTTAGCTTGTTGCTTATTATCCATTTCCCGATATTATCAAGATCTTTGTTGATTTTACACTCGATGTCTGCCGATGTTTTCCTGTACCAGATAAGTTTGTATCTTCCGCAAACATAGAGGCTGTCGTTGTCTGCAAACAGTTCGGAAGGTCATTAATATATATCAGAAATAACAAGGGACCCAGGTTCGAGCCTTGCGGAACTCCGCAGCATACTTCTGTCTCGTCTGAAACACTATTATTAATTCTGCAAATTAGTTTTCTTTTATGTAAATAGGATTGGAACCCTTGTAAGGCTACACCTCGTACTCCACAGCGTTCAAGTTTAGATAGAAGTATGCTGTGGTCGGCAGTGTCAAATGGTTTTTTAAGATCTAAGAATACTACCCCATTAATCAGGCCTTTATCCATATTGGCTAGCCAATTGTTTGTTAAATGTAGTAGCGTGGTGTCAGTTTAATGATTGGAACGAAAGCCAGATTTGTTCTCGGAAAGTACTTCGTTTTCTTTTAGAAAAAGTAGCAGTTGGTTGTAAATCAATATTTCAAATATTTTAGCAACATTTGATATCACTGAAATGGGTCGATAGTTGACACATTCCGCTTTATCATCAGACTTATAAATTGGCGTGGCTCGGGCAAGTTTCCAGTCGTCAGGGAATATAGCAGTGCTTATCGACAAATTGACTATATGGTGCAAGGATTCTAAGATAGTACTCCCAGCCAATTGTATAAGTCTAATTGAAATTTAAATCGATGCCAGCTGATCTATTTCCTTACATACAAGAGATAGCATGGCATAATTCCTCTTGTGATACTGATTTGAAATTAAATGAATTTTGGACTGTAGTTACAAGATCTAGAGGATCTATATCATAATGCGGAATTTCACTTGCAAGCTTTTTTCCTGCTTCTGAGAAATTTTTATTAAATTCATTAGCAATATTCTTGTCACCTACAAATTTACCCCCATTGACATTGATCTCATTGATCGTTGTTGCCTTAGATTTTCTGTTTAACAATTCATTAATTGTATGCCAACTTTCTTTAATATTCGTGCTACTAGCTAATTTAGAGTTATAGTAGAGCCTCTTTGTTTCTTTTATGCACCTATTCAATTTGTTTTTCCATTGTTTGTAAGCCTGGACATAGTAAGATGAGTTTAATCTAAAACCTTTCTCTTATAAATAATCTCTATGACGACTTTGCCTCGTAATCTTGTTGGTCATCCATGGAATATATCCACTTTTGACCTTATGTCTCAATGGAGCATGCTCATTAGCAATGTCCAAAAAGATTACTTTCCAAGTCTCCCAAGCACAATTTACGTCATTAAAATTAGGAAAGTTGCTAGATGCATTATTTAAGTCGCTTTGAAATCGTTGGGCATTAAAGAGTTTAAATTGTCTAGTTTCAACCAATTTGGGGCTTTCTCTCATGATGCCAATTTTACGGCAAATATATACAAGGCTGTGGTAACTAATCCCCTCGTGAACAACTCCGGTGCTAGAGGTTTTAGTGCTATCAGCTTTTGTAAAAATAATATCAATTAAAGAATGTGAATTGCTGGCTATTTGCGTTGGTGTAGTGATATGTTGATTTAGTTGATACATGTGCATTATATTTTTAAGTTTCTTTGTCTTTGTATTCTTACCGGCACAAATTAAATTGCCGTTAAGATATCCTTTTTTTAATTATATCTTTGTTTTCTTGCTCGGCATTGCGTAAAAATATTTAAAAGTAGTCAAATATCTCAACATTTATATTCAGTGCACGGTACCAGGAGCTAACCAAATATGGTTTTGTTCTTTGCTTTTTGATCTCGAAACAAATTGCTTCTAAATTTTTAGGCATGAAGTCGTTCCAGTTGACATAAACGAGATTATCGCGCATTAAAATTGCAACCCCACCACCGCGTCGATATTTATCGCGCCCTAAGGATATCATATCCTGGTATATTAACAGTGTTAGTATCGATTAGGTTATTCAGCCTTGTTTCGTTAGTGCAAATATGTCAAAAGGGATTTCTTTCAAGAGTATTTTAAGTTCTTTAGTGTATTTAGGCGAGCTAGAAATATGTAGATGACCAATTTTGAAACCCTTCAGTTTTGGATAGGTTATGTCTCTCTCAATTGTGAACGGTTCTTTTTGCGTTTCTTTGTTAATATTCGGCGAGCAGCATTCCGAACAGTCAGGTCAATCAGTGGAATTCATTAACAACTCTGTCTTAATAGTTTTAGGTAAAATTGCTGAGCCTTGTTTATTTACATGTACGCCTGATCCATTCAAGTGAATGGCTTTAATGTTCCTGTGAGAGATAAGATGATATTTATGTGTACGCCTGATCCATTCAAGTGAATGGCTTTAATGTTTTTTGTGAGAGATAAGCCCCCAGTTTTTTTGCGTAAATAAACTATCTAGCCTATCGTTCACTAATTTTACCTTATTGGCAAAACCTTGATCATCGTTCCTTTAACACCACCTCGGAGAATGTTAGGTTTATAGCAGGATATATCGACATAATCGTTTCTCAAAGGGCCGAGATGGACTTTAGGATATCAGTCGGTTGTTTATTGCAAACATCATTAGTCCCCGCATGAATGATCACTTCCTTTGGATGTTTCTTTAGCGTAGGCTTCACATAATGAATCATATAATCAACCCTCGCGCCTGGAAACGTTTTCACGATTAGTCTTTTGTTGGTGCTATGTCTTAGTGTCCGTGCATCAAGAAATTTCAGCATTGAGTCGCCCATGATTGCCACATAGTCATCTGGATTTTGCTGGTTTTCAGGGTCTCGGTTCCTAAACTTACAGCCACCTTAGAAAAACCTTAGAGAAAACCCTAATGTGGGGTGCACTTTTGTAAGTTTTCAGTCACAGGTAACACGTAAAGCAAATTTCTACCGTGTTTAATATTTTTTGTCATGCGCTACAAAATCTCTGTGTGGGCCAATACCAAAGCAGCAAGCTTACGCCATCCAAGGACGCGCATGCATGATGTAAATTGAAATTAAAGAAACATCGCTGCGGCAGATAGTAAAAAAGAAGAGGAAGAAATATTGTTGTTTCTGCCGCCCTACGGCGTCGTCGTAAAGGCTGAAAAGCAGCTAATTGTGGCAAAAGTTGACAAAATGTTTGATTTCATGGCAACAAACGGAAGGGATATTCGCTTGTACTGATCTGTTAACTCAACGTAGAGGATCCTGAAAAGTTTAAACAATTTCGTTGACTGAACTGGGAATTATTGGACGAGGTTTTAGGAATGGTTTCTCCATGGCCCAAAACCGGCAATGTGTTTTTCCTACATTGCGTTGGTTATGTGGTGCCAGGTTGTTTTAATTTTAATTTACAACACGTATGCACATTTCCTGGTTAGTGTAAGCTTCCTTCTCTCGTCTTGCTGCACACACGGAGATTTCTGCAAGTGTGACAAAAAATACTCGACACGTTAGATATTTGTTATAGTTGTCACGAATGGCTGAAAACTAACAAAAGTGCACTTCACACTAGAGTTTTCTGCTTACGCCCAGCCACCACGAATGACATTTTCCTAGGCACGTAGCTCTAGTGTGCGCTGCGCTCTAGGTAGATAGCCTCTTTAATATGCATGTTTAGCGGCGCTTTCAACCATCTTCAAATCACATCGAAATATCTTATGTCCAATATATTTATTCCTCTGGGTCGGGCTAACGCTTTCTCCCATTTACACAGTACGACTGTTCAACCTCCTCTGTTCACTTGCTAAAAAAGTCTTCTTCCTACAACATTCTATTATATACGCTGAGAAACATTGTTCATTGTTCGTTACACGTTGTTTTTTCAGAAGCTGTCTGCAATGGGCGCATCACCAATTCCTACATTCATTGTGACGAACTTTCGTAATACAATACACTATGTAGTTATACATTGCAACTTTGATTTAAGGGCCATTGTTACTACGGCAGTTCAGATTGCCCGGAAGGGACGCACTGTTTTAATCATACTGTGTTGTTTCCTGCCTGCGCTTGGTCCTGCATGCACACCATGAAAGTTTTCAGACTAAATGTTCAATGATCTGAGCTGTAAAAGATGTCACAACCATTTTATTTTGTATGTTCTTTTTTTTCTAATTATCGTTTGATTTTTTTAATAAAGATACTCCGCCACACATCAAGAGCATATTAAGAAAATGAACTCATTGGTCCGTGTTTTAACTAAGATTCTCTTTGGGTTCTTTATCATATTCTTTTTGGTCAAAATCCTTGCTGCTGATCTAGACTTCCCGTTTTGTGATCAACGATGGAAGGATCTTAGAAAAGAAAGGACAGATTGGGGAAAAAGCTGCATTAAAAAGAGATATTGGGCTAAAATTAAGATTAAAGACAGCTGCGAACAATATTACTCCGCAGAAAAGAAGTATTTGAAGGAAAGAATTGTTCAGCACAAAGAAATGTGTTTTGTTGAAGGTAAACAGTTTCCATAATAAGAATAAGGCCTTGTTAAAGTACAGATGCCATTATTCACAAGCTAATTACATTTCTATTATCATGAACAAATGTAGTAGGAATTGCTCGATATCATCGTGCACATGGAATGGAGCGAATTTATCGCCATGTGTCTTGACATTTTATGCAACATAGCAAATTTTTTTGGGACAGCCTTGCGTGCATTTTCGATAGCTGAGGCAGACTCGTAGCTACAAAATAAATGTTTACAATTGCTTCTTTTTGTGCAACAGGCACTCGGTGTTGTAAATCTATAAAAAATATTGTTTTGCAAGATTAAGTATCGTAGTGAGAGACATTCTGCATGTCAGTTCAGCCTAGCTGCATATTATTCCACTATTGCAAGGGCTGAATAATAACCCAAGAGAAAGGCGATTGCCTAGACGAAGATATCTTGATAAAAAAGCTTGAAGGAAAGACTCAGACTAAACTCCACTGCTCACGATGTTACTATGCGGATAAAAAGGGTAATTCCACAAAAGGAGCGTTAAGCCCAAAGTCATGTGTTTAATTGAAAGTTATCATTATAATTAATTTGTTACTGTTCGATTTTAAACATTCTTTACTGCACTATTTACTATAATTTTATTAACTGTTAAGATGGTTAAAATCTTTTCTTGTAATATTTTTGCCTTGAGCTGACCTGGTAACTTTTCTTTCATTTTGCTTTTTTTCCTGCTTCACTTGCAATTAAGTGCTTCTGTACTTGTTGTCTTTATTCAAACACAAAGAAAACTCTCGAAAGTAATTTACAAAGGTCTTCTCTATAATATTGCCACGTTGTTCTTCCTCACGTGGCTCTCATACGTCATAGCACAAAGACTTACACAGCATATTTTAAAATGACACCTCTTTGCACGGAATTTGTTACATGCCAGGCGAAGAGGGAAGTTGAGCATGCGATTTTGTTCTGTCAGCAAAAGTGAAAGAATGGTAAGTACATTACTTTATTTTGTCATTATCACATGCATTGGTGTACATGCTTGGACTTTGGATGTAAGCACAACTAACTCAAATCTATTCTTCAGTTCAATGTACGCACGATGAAAAGTTCGCAGCGAAGTGAGAGCAAAGCAATAAAGTTTTGAAAAACGCTAATGATTGTAAAAGAATAAAAGTATAAAATAACGGAAGCTCTGCCTAAATGTGATGTGTACCAGTCGTATTGGCAATGAGTTTCATTTATTAGCTCATGTTTATGTACAAGTGACCACTGCCCACAGGCTCTGAGAAGTTCGCATGAAATATTTACAAGATGATATACATAAGGCCTTGAGACAAGTCTTTGCAGCGGTGCAAAAAGTCTCCGAGGAATAGCGAATCATGGGCAAACGAAGTAGTTATATATAGTTTCTTCAAAGTTTACATTTAGGCAACTTGCATGGAAGTACTGTCGGCAATTATCACATTCAAGCCAATTCTCCCTATTATCATCTTCACATATCTTACAAATATTTGCATTTCTCCTGCAAATACAACAGTTTAGTTTTGTAAGCTAAGTAAGAGTTTTATTTAATTGTTCTATTCTATTGACTGGCAGTTGGCATTGACTACTAATTTTTGTTTTTAAACAGTCTGGAGCTATTTTTTTAACTCACTTGTGAATATCATCATAACAAAGGCCAAAGAGAATAGATGTCAGCCTTTCTCTTTCTTCAAACATATTGGAACAAGTCGTTAGATCTGAACCATCGCAAATACACCTAGCAAACTTTCAAGGAATGAGAGAAATAATTTAACAGTCAGTTATTAAAGCAATCTAAGTCTCTTTAGCATTATACTGACTGCTACAAAACCTACCTGGCAAATAAGGACACCGCTATTCCTGCCGTCAATCTGTGTGAAATGCTTTGCTTCAATACATGGCAAATATTTCGAATGCCAACCAGACATCCTGTGTGTTTCTCCACTGAATTTTTTAATAATTAATGTAATCTACTTACTCAATGATGAATCAGGGGGTTGAGGAGTATATACCAGTCTCAGCAAGACAACACAATACACTAGTGCATGAATTCAGTCACTGTTTTTAAAATATCAATGGTCACACTGCCATAAAAGCCAAATTTCTGCTGTGGTTTAGAGAGTTTGAGAACAATGTTTATACTCTTGCTTTCTGTAAAGTGCATTAATTTTATACTGACCTTATCTGATCAAAAAGTTTCATAAGGTCTAGATCATAGTTGTAATTTAAACATTTACTTTCTATCTTTTCATTGGATCAATGAAATACCTGGTCTTCTGTAGTTTATCTAGTAGCTTTATAAATAGAGTAATCGCAAGTGTTAGTGGTACAGTTATTTACAGCTCCAAACTTTGATGGATTTCATATTTATTACTACATTTCCTAGTTTGAAATGTATTTAAGAAAAAAAATGCTGATGAAGTTCATTCTTACTAGCAGTGTCCAGTAAAGCTCGTTTATTGGAATGAATATCTTTGATACCGTTCTAAAAGTTAAACCAGACCAAAGTAGACGAGCACTGGACCCACGTCTTCCTATTTGAGCCAAAGTGGCGTCTGCTGAAAAAACGTTCTACTGTAAACTTAGCTTCCACAGAACGTTTCAATTACCTGAAATAAAGATAATTTTGAACTAACTAATAGTATGCCTCTTATTGGGCTAATGAGTGGAAAGACAAAATAGTCTGATAATTACCTCGTAAAGAAGCCAACCAGGACGAAAGGTTTTGAAAAATTTTGTCGCGTTGTGTTTGCGTGCAACGTTAGGGGGAATCAGGCTTCATAAGTCGCCTGCTCTTAGTTTAGTAGGTCCAACCTCTAGCATGACATCGTTGCGTCGAATTCCAACTTTGTATGCCTCGACAAATCGTGAGGCAGGATCATGTTTTCTGTAAAATACACAAAGTGCATGATATAAAGTGGAACAGAGTTATACTAAAATAGAATGTTCGTTTAGTGACTAAAAGAATATACAGTGTTGTCTACGTAAGACCTATACGGCATATTCGAGGTATTCAGCTGTATGTATGCCAAAGCATAATAAAACGAAACTAAGGTTACCGGTGAGGATCTTCATCGCGCCTGCTGACAAGCATCACAGTACTCAGACTTTTGATTAGGGATGCGCGAGCACTATTGCAAATTTCATATTTTTCATCACCACAATCTAACGATAGGTCAACTAATGCAGAGGCGGATTTAGGGGTAGTCAGTGAGTCACGCGACTGGGGCAAAAATTGCGACAATAGTCCAGGTCAAGGCTTTCTAACTGCGGTCAGTGGGAATTACTAATTAGTTGTTGCTAAAACTTGTTTCATCTTCATAAGCAAGACAACAGTCCAGTTATGAGTTATCAAGTTTCATGCAGTGTCTTACTGAGCCCTGAGCAAAAGAGTCATAATAGCGGTAATCCGCTCGAATTTTGCCTCATTTGCGGCAGATTCTAGCCATTTGATTGGCTGAGAGGGATTTTGCCTCATCTTTGCGGGGGTCTGCCTTATTTACACCCCAGATAAGCATCCTGATTGGGCAATTAAACAAATATTTCTGAACTCTTATTGGCTCGATTTTTTTGCCTCATAGCTTGGCCTCCTGCAATATTATTGGTTTATTCACTGCAATAATACATGGTTGAATTTTGCTTCACCTGACTCCTCAATATATCGCCCTACCTGGCCTTCAAGTTTACAGCATCTGAGTGAGCGCAGCTTTCACCGTGAAAGTTCAAAACGAGTGGTAAAGTGAGGGAAATTATATAAGAAAGTATGTCAGCAAGATTACAAGTCCGTAAAGTCTGCATTCGCGAGAAATGACCCGCAATATCGTAAAGATATTGAAGCTGATTTCAAGAGCGAATAGTCGCTTCACCGATGACCCGATTACCCCGAAGGCCTCTTTAGTCTGTATTGAGTGCTGTCAGCAACACGAGTTCGTTTCTTGCGAGAAATTTCGGTGCCGAATCGTACAACCCTAAGTATGCTGGGGATAAAATAGCGTCATACGGCCGCAAGGTAAATATATAATATTTTACATGTTGGTAATTCTTATTGTGTTTAAGATCTGTGTCTCAGAGACAAAATCTATTTGAATAACTTACGTGTAAATGCGGTGATCCAGTCAAGTGATTACTCTGGTTTACATGACACGCAGGAGCGAACTCCGTTCTCTTCATGTTTTTGTGAGCAACTGAGCTCACATTAAGGTGTTTGTTTTGATGTTTGCCAAGGCAATGCATGTGGCGTGCATATGTAATACGAATCTACGATTATTGTGGTTATGAACTTATCATGTTCCGTTCAAACGAAAATTGACAACGTCAACTTAGTTTTCAATGCTTATTTTCATGGGACTTATTGTTTTATTTTTACATTTTTGGGCTTCTGCATGTTGTGCTAAACATCTGATCATAGCAATAGTGGCCTTGTGTATAAAACTATAAGACTACAAGAAAGCTGGGTTAATATTTAACACACAGTATATGTCAACTGATTTTACTGAATTAACTCCTTGTTTTAGCTGGTGAATTACGAACTAAAAATAAGAAAAAAACTCGTTCATCTTGACTTTGTTTAACTTTTATAACTGCAGTTGTTTTCTTTGTATCATTCACTATGCAAATATCATATGTTTATATGATATAGCAAATCTAGTGATGATATCAGTTAATAATAATTGGTAATATAGTAACTGTAAATGCCATACTATAAAAATTATAACAAGAATAGAATATGAATAATAAAATGAATAAGTGCAGTCGGAATGGGTGTTAGAATTCCACAATTAGGTCAAGTGGGGGAGAGGGGGGTTGGAAGGTGTAAAGGGCTGGAATTGACTGGGATTGGAATGGAAATTGACATCTATAATATGTGACCTGAAGGCAGGTGCTTTCTCTTTGAAACCACTCTGCTCATTACATATCAGAATAGGGCCAACAATTTTATGAATTATGAAGGCTACCTGTTGATATTGTATGTTTCCTAGGCATACAGATGAGCAGCGATGTTCGTGGAAACGGTCATTTTAGCGCTTCGTATTAAATTACTAAAGTATTTCCGAAAACGGTTGTAAAGTACGAAAAACACCTACCCCCTCTCCCCAAAAATTTTTCGCTGAATTTTCATGCACGAAAATTCTGACTAAGGTATAAAAAATCCTGGATCCGCCCCTGAACTAATGTTTCTTCTGTTCCGTATGTGACAAATGGACACACTACGTATAGTCAACTGTGATGCAGCCGTAATTTATCGAACAATGAAGCGCGAGCAATAACTGCCTCAAGAAGCAGAAACTTGCTTAGAGATTCAGTTAATATTTGACCAGTAAGTAGGCGATCATAGAAATTAAACTACATAAGTAGTAGCCGTATTCCTATGGTTGCAATTCGTAAATATCTTACCATGTTAGTTTTTTTAGATAGTTTCTTTTTTTTTTCATTGATTTAAAATCTGTCTCATCCCCTGCAATTAACAAATTCGCTGCTGCAACTTTTCTTTTCCATTTTTTACGCTTTGGTAGCTTTTTATGAAAAACTTGATGGTATTCGTTTTTGGTAAATTTTAATTTTTTTTAGCTGGACTGGATCTGAGGGGGATACCATTTTGCTGTGGACATTACTGCCAACTAATTCTCCCTGAAGTTTACCTATCCCTTCTATGGCATTTTTGAGAGCAATCTCCGTATCTGCGCTGTAAGAAATGTTTTGCTAGGCTTCAACCTTCTCGTGCAGAATCTTCCTAAACCTTGGAATTGCTTGGCCGGGCGAAACATCTGGACTGAACTTCTGCGCACGATTTCGACATGGCCAGTACCAAGACAAAGACTCTGATGGGGTTTCCAATTCACATTGGCTGTTGGTAGCGTTCGTGATTGCTTCCTTGGTTTGTTGGTCCTCAATGTCTTGAGCACGTTCGTCCAGCAGAGTAAGACTAGTTTCAAAAGTATTTGATTTCAATTTGCTCTCGCGAATCTTGAGATGATGTGTATCAAGTGTAATGAAAACGCTATTCCTGTAACTATCTGGTAGGGAGCAAAAACTCCATTCTTTGTAGGCTGAGAAAACTGCGAAGAAATACTCGACACGGATATAGTGTTTTCTGCCATGCCTCGCAGGAACATGTAGGCGTTCCGAGGTCGAGAAAATGCTTGCCACCCTTGTTGGTCTGGCTGTTGACATTAAACGTCTCTTTCCGGAAATTCACTGCTGCTACATCGGAAGGCTGGTAATCAGCGGCAGCAAAGCAACTTTTCAGACGGTGCTTCTCGAATTGCGGTGGTCTATTGTGCAAAAATTTGGGAACGTTTTCATCGTACTTGCGATACGCACTACTGAACATTAGGTTACTTTGCTTGTAATGTTGAAGTGAATCGGGAATAAAATATTCAACGAGCGTGGTAGCAATACCATAAAAAGAATTATCTACCGATCTAGGGAAGTAATTGTACCTGAACAATTTGTTCATTGTCTCTGTGCCATTGTTGGTGTTGAAGACGTTCGCTGCTTGTGGGTGCCTAAACGCATGGGCCCAGGGAGAAGCGCATGATAGCCACGTTTTCTCCACGTACTCCTTAACTTTCAGGTTTTTGTGTAGCAATGATTTTTGCAGGATCTCGACGGCTTCGCAAAACTTGTTCTCTGAACTTGCGTATGATAATTCTTGCATGTGTTTCAAAGGACAGTCCTGTTCACCTACCGTCCGGTCGTTTTTTCTCGCTTTTAACCATGTTTGCATTGCCTGTATTCTGTGGAAATCACATACGTACACAGTTGTTAGAGGAAACAGCTGTTCGATGGCTCCGATTTCCGCGTTTGAATAGTCAACCATGAAGTATTTTAGCTTCCAACTGCGATTCCATAATTGGATACGAAGTTATTTTTCTTCGCTCTGCCACATGAACTCAGCAACAACTTTGTAACCAACGTTCGCATGAACGCAGAGGAAGAAACGTGGCATCGCATACTTAGTTGTCTTGTAAGTAGCATACATCAAGACCAGCTCTTTCCGGTACCTTTAATAAACGCTGTTACCAAGATTCTTGGTGGATAAAAAGAAAATTTTAATTTTTGCACTGACCTTTGTTCTCGTTTTTTGTGGCTACATCGTCTCTTGCACGGTAGAAAAACTTCGATGTCTGACCTTTTGCCTGCCATTCGTGTATTTTATGCGCAAATGATTCCTGGTCATCGTTGGGGTTTTTGAAAGCAGAGATTGCTCTAGTGATATGATTGCATAAGTCTTGACGACATGGGTTGTACCCTTGATTGGTCTTCTTCGGTCGTTGATGATCTGGGACTCCGCTGAATAGCTTGTTTTCGACGTACTAATCAAGCCAATGTTTCACTTCCAAAATACTTGTTATGTTTTGTTCAACTAAACTATAAATTTTGGAAACAACACGGGGATCTACGTATTGTCCAATTGATGATGATGAACCTACAGGATGGTTGCTGTGAAGGGAACTCGGTGAAGCCTTAACATATAAACGCGTTGTTTTGCGAAGGTTATTATGATTTTCTTTCGTCAGCTGTTCCTGCAATGTTTTAAGAATTTGACCGTTGGCTTCTTTGATGCTGTTTTCAGTTTTCTATTGAGTCCTATGTAGGTCAAACTAATCAAAGACCTCTACACAACGTATTTGAATGGCAGCTGGGCAATCAAGCTTTCGGCTATTTTCCAGCAAAACACGCCGGTTTGATGCATAATCAGGTGGCTTTGGTTTTTGGGGGGCTGTAATCTCCTCTTCCATCCTGCAAACAAAAAAGTAATTGTATGTTTTAGTACGGGCTTCAAAGTTGTTGATGAGTTGTGTTATGCAGCGTAGTCTGTGACAGTAAGGGTAGTAGGCGTAATGTAAAATTAACTTGAACTGTCTACGATAAACATGCTTAAATTCTAGCGTCGACTCTAAAGCAGCTGTTACCTTGGTCGATCTGTGAAGACAGTGACGTGTCTCGCTGCTTCTTAGCATGAATGGCTTGCCCACAAATAAAATTAGGACATTGCCTCTCTTTTCCTCAAAAACCACATGAGCTATATATAAATTTTATATGCTGTATCATATGTTACATAGTAAATAGTAGGTGATGTGTTTCGCCGCTAAATGCCAAATCTGCAATTTCGTTATTGGTAACAGTATGATATCGAAGGGGATGAGTGAAGTAATAATGAAGTAAAATAATGTGTCATACCTTCTGTGTAATGACATGTTATTTGTTTTACTCCATTAATTATAGGTTAGTAAGAGTATTACAGAAGCATTTTTCAATATTTTTCAGCACCATTTAGGCTGGAAATCCTGGTTCCCATCTCGTGACTGGCGGACGCTGGGTGCTAATCGCATATAAAAGGAATGAACTCTGGACACGTGCCAAGAGTATGACCATGGAGTATGGATTGTTAAACATCATGAAATTTTACGAACAGTCGAGATGTTCTTAATATCACTAAATTTGAGTTTAAAGTGATTCCTAAAATCTTTTACTTTGCTTATCTTTATCGTGGTATGCTACCTTGACAAAGCTTGTAGAGTTGAGAGACAAAAGTTTTTCTATTCTAGCTTCTAATGCCTCTTTCGTCTGTTGAAGTGTCTCCAGCAACCATAATTTTCAGTTCTTACATCTTCAAAATTATTTTTATGAATACAATATCCATATCTTTAAGGCATTTATCTCCCGCTATGTTCCAAAAATTGCGCGAATCAAATCGAGAATATTTAAAAATAGTGCGAGCAAAAACAATGGGAGGTCTAGGGAAGAACGGGAATGCCTATGTATTGCTAACGTAATATAAATATGCTAGATAAAGAAGTGGTCTAATAGTTCTGCTGACCGAACCAACGGCATGCTCACCTCCCTCTTTGCCTGGGATGTAACAAATTCCTCTTTGCACACTGTTGCTTTGACTCTTAAGCCCCGCAGAGTAGCGTAGCAACTACTCACACAAGACATACAGTGCATGACTAAAATTTTTCTCAAAAAACTTGGCCACTTTCTGTTGCGTGTTTGTTGCCACTAATCAAGGCTTAAGTGTCTTCTCAATGCAACCCAGGCAAGCTTTTATCACATATTCTCGAATAGTGGCTAAGAGACTTTCATATTATAAAACCCACGACTCGTCGCTCTGTTAGCTCGTGTTTTCTGTGTCCTGTGAGGGTTCGTTTTTCAATATTCCAATTGCATGACTAGCTAGGAGTATTTCATATGGTACTGCCTTGCTCCGGTTAATACTAACACTTATAACTGGGAATAAGGGGGGGGTGGGGGTACGGAATAGGGAAAGGAAAAACCCGGAATACTAATGAACAGAATGTTTAAAAGCTGGAATAGTAAAACACGGAATCTCTAAAACCCAGAATACTAAAAGCAGGAATCTCCATGGCCAGAGCAGTAGACTGAAAAAGGCCGATTCTGCGCCATCTCACTCGCCACTCAAAAAGGAATGAATGGAATGTGCCAATTCAGCATTAAACAGC
>JAOBYK010283341.1:0-16249 GCA_025434845.1 Phenganax subtilis | reverse complement strand
TGTCTTTTCTACCATGCTGATTGGCTTCGGTACGAAATTTCTCACGTGAGCAAATTTCCGTCTTCCGAAACTATATAGAGAGGTTCAGATTTGACTTCCAATACCAATACGACTACCATTTGCTAAGACTAGCCAATGAGATGCGTCTTATCTAATCGATTAACCAATCAATTACAGGCTTAGTTAGCAAAAGGTAGTGGTAGCGGTAGTGGAAGTCAGATCTGAACCTCTCTTATATCGCGTTCACGCTTCTGCAAAACTTAATGAGAGCCAGGGTGAGGTTTTTGTGGGCTATACGATATACGCACGCTTCGAATAGAATGACACGGACATAGATATGCACCATGTTGTTGTGCGAGTTTGTTGCGCTTACCATAATTTTTATCAATACAGTAAGGATTGCGACCTGAAAATAGTTAACAAGCATTGACGTAAACTCAAAATATAATGTAAATCTCAGTAGTAGTACTGGTGGTTTTTTAAAACATACCGTGATGAACACGATGATCTGCTGCTGTGACAAAAATAAACCTCAACGGTCCAAGATCATCAACAATCTAAAAGCGAGAAAAAATGTAATCATCAAGCGACAAATGTGTTTCTAATTTCGTTAAGGCATGCTTATAAACTGCAGGTTGCAACTATGAAAAAAGGCGATTAATATTTTGACATCGCATGCAAGCATGATATAGACATACCTTTATACACACTAGTGCAACAATAATAATGCATTTACTGCAGTGTATGTGGGTAATGCACTAATGTGGTAACGGACTTAATATAATTTGATCTAATTTGTTCGCAGGGTTGCCCAGAGCGGGAGGGGCAAAGTAGGCAGTTTGCCCCGGGGCCCAGACTTGTGGGGACCCCAAAATACTATAGAAATCTATTTGCATGGTCATTTTTGGGGGAGGATAGAAGCCTCCAAAGAGAATTTTGCCCCAGGCCCCCGAAATTGTCTGGGCCGTACTAAATTTGATGAACCGCTTTTTGGAACTAGCAGAGTGCTAGTTCAAGTCTCTGTCAGCTGTACTCACATATGTATTTTGATTGTTTCTTCTGAATACAGATAAATTAAGTCTCTTTAAGACTGCATGCATTGAACTTGAAGAAAGACCAAAAGTTCCTTTGAATTTGTCAAATGTTGCATTGTTTATTATACACACTTGTGATCACCTACCTCAGCATGTGTCCATATTTGATACAAACAAGAAAACCATAGGTGAATTGTTACTGTTGAAGGATGGATGCCAATCAGAGCTAATGGGGTGTAGAAGATCTAGGTGAGAGTTTAAAAGGATCATGTACTACACGAACAAGAGTGACTTATCAATAGCGTTGCTATTGGCAAAAAAATTTTGCGAACGTAGTGATTTACCCAAGTGACAAGGTGTTGCACTACACTCTGTCGTAAAGACACAGTCACATTAAAATCCTCTGAACTATGATGAACTTGATGTGCCGCTCAGAGGATATTGATTTCTTCAAGAAATATATATATCGACAAATAATTGTGCGACAATGCGAACAAAAGATAATGCCAATGATGCCTAAGCATTTAAAAACAACCAAAAAAATGCGTTTATCTAAAATTGTCGTACGGAAACTTACCGATTTTGCAAGACAATTTGCGTGCAAAACGTTACATGAAAAGTTACAATGGCTCACAAATATTTGGCGGAAGGGAATCAAAGTTGCATGGTTTGAATTAGATTAGGCTCGATAATATTATTATCTTTAAAGCAATTATTAAGCTGTTTATTTCATTTAGGGTTTAAATAAAAATCTTTGCGCAAATCAGCGCAGGCGTAACAAACGCCGAGACAAACGCGATCCCAGTAAATTCGAAATGCTCCCATTTATATATTATACGATACAGTTATGTTATACATTATTTTATAGACAATTGATTTTTATTTTACCATGAGCAGCTCGATGGAACCAGTAATATCCAAAATCTGTGGTTAAGAAAACCAAGCACCAATAACATACTGATGTTGAGTTATCAGAATTAAAGTTGTTGTACATAGTGTTGTAAACTGAAGTGTACGCGACCGTGTTTAGGCTGGTGACAAAAAGCCTATACAATGAAAAATACATTCAAAATGCTATAATTGAAATGACATGAATTTTATCAATGAGTGACTTGATTAAAATCTCGAAATCTAAATAAAAGGACCTCAAAAATTACTGTCTATATGTTTTACATTGTGTATTTCACATTTATAAATGAAAGGAAACATGAGAGCAATTTCCTTCAGCAGTTTAATCTTTCCTTATACCTTGGTAGAGCAGAAATAAGTGAGGCAAACAAACTGTGAAGACAGTCGTTCACACGAGCAGTTGACCGACGACGAACCCTTCCCAAGCCATATTCCAGAATAAACATCTGAATGAGAAAACAATAGATCGTCTGCTGACAGAAGCCGGAATATCGTTTCCTGAGGCGCGCTTGTTTTCTCTCTTAACTTCAATATATTTGCTTCGCTATTTTCTCATGATGTTTTGTAGTCAGTTTCTTTGAAATCACTGTAAAAGCTTCTCATAAATGCATTCGTACTATTTTCGGCTACAAACTTCTGCTCCTTTTGCACTTTTACCATGTGATTACGTGTATTTTCACACGACATGAAGGTCGAGGAAAAATAAATTTCAGCTTTGGTTTGTGACGAGATTTGCCACAAAAAACTTTGTTGCAGTGAAAAATCGCATGGTATAAAATAGACAAGACACCGAGCATTGAGCTAGTTTCCTCTCAGGGTCCGGTTGTTCGTATGCCGTTTAGCTTAAACGGCGGTTAAGTTCAAAATATAAAAATTCTATTTATGTATTTCTTGAACAACGAAACTGAAGTTTTTTTAACTGAATATAATAATTATGTATTTACCCATAGTTTTATTAAAAAAAGATCTGATTTAAAAGCTTTAGAAGAAGTGTGGGAGTGTTTTTGAATTCTGACTTATCCACTAAACGGCGTACGAACAACCGGCCCCAGCTAGGACATTTATCCTCAGGATTGGAACGGACAAGAAATTTTCTTTGTCTTGAGAGCTCTGAATAGGAACTAGTAACTTTAACACAATGAAAACTTTCCTGTCCGTTTCGATCCTGCAGATAACTTTCCTGAAACGACGTTAGCCTTTATACGGTATTTCAGTCATGACAATTACTTATCGACTATATGGAGTTTAGTACCGTGCAGGTAACATGTCTGAACAATATGCTGTCTGATATTGGGTGTACCTATTTCAGTGCGGTTAATCCAACGGCACCGAGACTCTTGTATTAGGTAATGTTGATTCAATATAATTTACACAGTACAACTGAAAATTAAGAACTATTATGAGCGAACAGAGTCCAGGATCGCCACTTTCTAGTTGCTGTATGACGCAAAACAACTAAACCAAATAAGTGTTTATTTTCGATCCAAGGATCAGAATCGAGGTTGAACAGTAAAACCAGCTTGTACTACATTACCTGTGTGTCCTGATTTCGCCAAGTTAACAACTCTGCTATCATTCTGCGTTAGAACTCAGAGTTTGAATTGAGCTGTCACCTTGAACAAAGTTGGGAGACGTGTTTTAATACGATTTGATACTTTAAATATTATAACAATTGTGTATTCATAGTTTCAAAAAGGGCATTTCTAAGGACAGCATTATGAAAATACTTAGTAGCAAGTATTCAGTTGTAATTATTGCGGATAATGAAAACAGAGTCAAAACTGATTCCGAGCACAGTGCACGCACGTAGCGAATAAGTCGACATTACAATTTAATGCCGTTTTCTTAGGGCCACTGCTTTCCATAGCCGCCGCTTTGCCCGCACCAGTTCTGGAGCGAGCATCTTTTGAAAAAAAAAACATGCACTGCAGTGTAGCAAGGGCCGATTTTATAAAACTTTCAACTACGTTTTAGCTGTGACTTTGTGGTTAAAAAGTAGTTATTTATATACCGAATACGTGATTCTGGTTGGTTGACATTCGTACTTAACTATAGTTAACTTCAACTACATTTTTATACAACCAGCCTCAGATTGACAGCTGCAACACCTTGATAATCTAACACTGGGTATCAGTGTTTCAAAGATAAAAGTGCGCAATAATTACTGATACTCTTATTGGTTCTACTGAGTAGTTTGTGCCAAAAGATACAGTCGAAGCAATTAAATCAAGGTCGTACGAGACTTAATATTTTTGGGAAGCGGTAGGATGACAGAAGTTTACTCTGTGGGCTTTAGAAAGTATAATCAGTGAACAGCAAGCAGTCACTGTATTTTGTGCAGTTATCTTTTTCTAAAAAAATCCAAATCGAGTAAGTGAAAAAAACAGAAAGACGGACTGGAAAACTTCTTTACTTGTTTCTTTGTATCGGCTCCGCGCATTAGTCTACACCGTCTATTTTGAACATGGTGACCATCACAGGCATCATTTGATACAAAGACTGCTGCAAAATTTATTGGTGAACTCTAGTTGAAATTCTGCACCGAGTTGTGCCGAGTCGTTAGTCCAGCTATGCCTTGCCATCAATTTCCTGCTAATGGAGTTGGACTTCACCCTTTTTTTATAAATTATGATTCCACAGATGAAACTTACCGACATGAGAAAGTGCTAAAAGTAGTTGTTGCGACAAAAAGATGAGTTTCAAAAGTCACGATGTCATGAGATGGCCCACCAATAATCTGTCACATTGACTTGATTTTTTTGGCTACTTACGACGCTAAACGATCCATCTTTCCCGTTTGTTAAACTGCTGTCAAATCATTGCCAGATAGATAGCACATCCGCAATATAAGTGGTAATTCTCATTTTCAAGTCTGTAAATCATGCACATAGATCGCACATAATTTACAACTTACTCACAATTACCACAATACTATCGGGTTAAAAAGAGGATATGGACTAATCCTGTCTGTGTACTGATATAGTTGCACGCCCGCATGGTATTGCCTATTAGGCTACAGCAAAAACCTATGCATGAATGGGCTATTTTACTTGCCAGTTTCACCTTGTTTTAGCTTTGCATATCATTATGGGTGCTGTGAATAGTCCACGTATTTGTAAAAATGGTACTTTTATCCATGCCGTACCAAAACTTGAATGTGGTGTAAACGTTCGGGGCTTCTAAAAGCAGGTAGAGCAGCTAATCATTGTTGGTCTGGGTCTGTATGGCTTGAGATGCTCGAGATTTGTAGCCTGAGAGCGCAGATGAATAATCAAAATATTCCATTGAATATATTTCATTTTTCATCCGCGCTCTCAGGCTACATATTGGCCCAAAAGATTCAATGTTAACAACTATTTCTTATTACTCATTTTTGCTGAGTTTGAATGATTTCAGTTGTTTGTCAGTAGTCTAATAGAAAAGGAAAATTGTTAGATTTCACTGGAAGTTCTAGTTTGGTGCGTGCAGTCCTCTACAGCTAATTATGCATATGAGAGTGTATAAAACATGGCGATTCGAGTAGAGACAGCATTCTAGCTTAGTTTCGACCTGGTCAGTTTTTCAGACGAGAACAGCTTCGAACAATGATTTCGATTGAGTAAACATACTAAAGTAAGCTGAAACAGTCGTATACTCGGTATCCCAACCAGTGGAAACTGGCGCATTTCCAAACTTTTGGATCGCTTATGGCTTAGCTGTCTCAGACCACTCAGGCTATGGTCAGAGAATAAAGATCTATACAGAAGTGCTGCTTGTGTCGAAACCAGTGGTCGAAACCTCTGAAGTTTTTGTGCCCGCGAATATCGCATTACGAATGTTGTGCGCCATTACTCTAGTCTGCTCGTGACTGTCTTCCTCCCCTCCCCGCTTGCAGAAGGGAGACGTCTCCACTCCACCAGGGGGGGGAGGGAAGAAAGACAGTCGCGAGCAGACTACCATTGCTCTGGCCACTCGATTGCTTTTTCTACCCAATAAACACACAGAACTGGCATGTGCGCCATTACTCTGGCCAGTAAACGGCGTATTTTTGCATAAAAAAGTGCGCATGTCGCATAATGAGTGATCATTTTGTGCAGATCTTCATTCTGTGCTATGGATATCCATCAAAGGTCAATGTTTTACATAATTCATCCAGTTTTCAATGACGAACACGATATGATCTCATCGATCAGTGAATGTGCTTCTTCTGGTCCGCATGTCATGTAGTCCTCAGCAGCACTAGATTCCAGATCGATCACACAATTTCGAAAAGGATGGGAACCTGGGGTCTAGTAATCGAAAACCAATATGGAGTGTCTTAAAATTATGCGGAAATGTCACTATTGCACTGTTTGAAATTTATATCATTTATGTGTAGGGAGTTGTATCACGAAAAGAAAATATGTTTGCAATAAATGAAGCTGATTTTAAGGTGAGTGGTATGTAGTGGATATTTTTTGTTTTACTATTGCAAGTATATCAATACAGTATATCAACATCAAAAATTCAAAAGTGTCTGTCTGATCAATACGATAAATCAAACTATCAAAGTATGATTTTCATCTACGTTACTCAACAATTTTACACTGCTCACATAGTCATAGTTTTTACACTATGCATATTTTAATTATTAGTGTTATGCAGTTTTCCCATATGATAGTGTACCACACTGCTATGATATTTATCTTGGGATATGTACTGTTGCATAATGTTGCTTAATGTTCCCCCAGGTTAGAAAGTTTGTAAATTAGGCAAGGGGTCACTTTGGAAGCCCTAATTTTTGCACGGGTGTTTGGCATTTATCACCGGGATATAATCATTTTCAGACTACAAAAAGCTTACAATTGTAATACTCTACTGTTGAACATGGTGAAGTCGGGGAATTTGTGTGCAGAATGAAGGCCTATATCGTTCAGCTGCGCGGCTGTGGCTAGCTACAGTGAAAAGTGTGCGGGCAAGAAATCGCCCACACAGAACAAACTTTCCAATCTGGATGTTTCCCTTGTGTAAATGGAGTTACACACTGTTGCCGAGTTATATACCCTATCTATCACAAGACTAGCTATTAAGATGGCTTGTGCCATTGAACTTGTATTGACTCATGTGGCAACTATGCGGGTACTTATTTAAATGATTGTGGCAAGTTGAGATTAAGCATTGCAATAATTGGTACGAGACTCACTAAAGTTTTAGAATGAGCTATATTTCTCTGACGTTTGCAAAAATTTGAATTTTGGTAATTGACAAAAAATTACATGGATGAAAATTAGTGCACAAGTTTTGACACGTAGAGCAGAATCAAGTCCATTTCAGTCTTCCTTGCATACCCAGAGTGCTCACACTGCCCCAGTAGAAACTTCATACAGGAAGTTTTTGGTGAGCTCTGTTTTTTTCAGGAACCATTTGCTTGCTCTGAGTATGTTGAGCGTCTTGCAAGCACCATTGAAGGTGGGGGAACCAAGGGTGGAGAAGAGTCCTTTGATCCAAATAAACTTCACAGTTTCTTTGTGAACTCAATACATCAACTGCAGTCACTTGACAAGTCAATTCAAGGTCAAGTCAATAAACTGGAAGAGTTATGTGCCAAAGAAGAGAAAGAACATAAAAGTAGAATTGTAGAAATGGAAGATAACACCAAAGTAATATTTGTTATTTTTTGATCAGTCCTGAGGAATCATGTAATGTAGTACATTTAAAAAGTGTCATGGTATACAAGAATTCATAAAGCAAATGCAATTTTGATATTGATAATGACATTAATGCGTCTAGATACAATTTGAACATAGCAGTTTTTAAACTTTAAACACTAGTAATTAAAGAAAAAAATATGCAACTTTAGAGGATTTATTAAAATATATAGCGTAAATCAAGCAGATGAATTTTTCCTTTGAATTTTTTTCATAAATTATAAATTACATATTTGATGATTTTTTAGACAGCAACAAAAATCTTTCACCAACTTGATGATCGTATAAATTCTGTTGCAACTAAAGTGGTTCATCTTGGAGACCAACTTGAAGGAATAAACACTCCTCGGCAGAGAGCAAAAGATGCTTTACAATTAATGAAGTATTTTGACGAATTTTTGCTTGGGGATACACCAACGTCTGATGTATTTAAAGAACAGTCCAAGGTGTGGTACAGTCTTTCTCATTTTAGCACAAACTTTGGGAAAGAAAGAGGCCCCAGCTAAATATCACATTTTGGCAATGACGTGGAAAAGGGTTGTGGAGAAATAAGGTTGAATACGCAAGCATGCACCTTCATGCGTCTGAAACAGCGAGATAAATATTTCTTGTTCGTTTGAGCAATAGCCCTGGAATGAATATGAAAGAGTGACGTCTTGATGTTACTTATCAATGGGCATTCCAGCTATCGATCAAATTTTGTTCTAGACAAGAGGAATGAAATGTATCATCACAGTTTAAAAGAGTGTCTGAATATAAATGAGGGTTGCGAAGTGTGGTTGCGAAATGTTGTAAAATGCACAAAATATAGTCATGCATAGTTTGCAAATTTTGTATATTTTTGTATTACGCGCGGTAAAAATGACTAATTTTGGCTTAAAAGTGGTTATATTTAGCGGTAATAGTAGATGTGAATATTTTAAAGCTTGTGCACATTTGTTCTTTTATAGATACATGAGGCAGCTAACATTATCCAGAAGTTGCATCAAATATCTCAAGAACTTTCTAATGACAGGTGCAGAACTGTTCATTCACTTTCGCTACAATTTGCGTAACAGTATCTCCATTTCGTTGATAATAAAAATTCGAGATTATCAAATCATGATCCTGCGAGCAGCAAAAACTATCAGGCTGTGGTGGGTTGTGAATATGCAATTTCAGGTTTGCTTATCTTTTCGCTCAATTGCAAGAATACTTCAGCTGTGGCCAAGCCAGTGTAAACCAACAAGTGCTTTTAATTTCATTTAGATTTGAGGATGTTAAAACTAATATCGAAGGTTGGTGTCAGGTTGATTCAGGTTTTCTGCAGGTTTTTTGCTCATAGTGAACCGTTGAATATCTCGACCAAGTTTTTACTCTTGTTTGTTATTTTTTTTGTCTGTCTGTTTGCCTGCACGCGAAGTATTACACATCTCACAACAACAGCGTGCAGTTTGGAAGCACGTGATTGCATGTAACGTTACTCGTTACCGGTAGGAATGTGCTTGCAATGGGCATAGTCCCTACTCCGCACTCCGTCTTTTCTACCACGGATTACGGATTACGGAGTGTCACGATTCAACTGGATAATTCATTTTAACAAGACTCTGCGTTATCTACAATGCCAGGGGGCTAGGTAGATAACACGGAGTCTTGTTAAAATTAATAGAGGGATGCACATGAACACTTTTAGACAGACTCCGTGTTTTCTACCGAGCCCCCTGGCATGGTAGATAATGCGGAGTCTTGTTATAATCGATTATCTAGTTGAATCGCGACACTCCATAATCCTGGATCCGTAGTTCGTAGTCCATACTCCGCACTCCGTGTTTTCTACCATGCCCTTGTAGCTAATAAGTGATTTGTTTTTGGCCCATGCAGCTTATTATCAAAAAATTGAAGATCAGTTAATCGCATTGTTCAAAAATGCACATTACGCTGGAGATGTAGCGGAGATGAAAGCTTTGGCCGAAACACTTCTTCCTTTCAAGGTGCAGTGTTGTGACATACAGGATGATTACTCTTAATATAGGAAACTGTCAACAGTAAAAATTGGCACGTTGAGATTCTACCACGCCAGCTCAAACGATGCGACCGAAATAAATCCCTTTTTATTTTAAAAACAACTGGCAAGCACTGAAAAGATCGCGTTTCTTCTTGTAGCATTCTCCATTGGGAATCTCCCTTTAGGAAACGTTTTCTGTGATTCGAAATATAAAGTGTGGGATCAGTCTCGGATACCTACTGCATTAAGTTTCCGAAGAAAGTTCTGAAGAATAAGCTATCCCTATTCCTAAGCTCTCTAGCGCTTTCATTGTTTTGCTTGATTCATAGGGGTACGTTGGGATACTTGTGCAAGGGAGGAACAAACAGTGACGTCGCAACTAACTGACGTCATGTGTAGGCGCCAAGGCACTGTTTTGCAATCTGTAGAACGACTATAGGGACTAGGCAGCTGAAAAATTATATCTCCCTCACGGAATGAGGACCAGGACGCGCTCTATCAGTTTGCAAAAATGTAACAGTGGGTCTTACCGCTGTTGGCAGAGGCGTAATGGTATTTTAATGTTACTGTAATATTAGTAACCCTGGATTTCATTTTTTAGGCATTTTCAAGATAAAATAAATCTGATATTCACATTTGCGTTCGCGTCGTTGTGTTTGTGTCGTAGAATCTTAAGGTCCCTGTTGTCTCGTGAAAATAAGGAAAGGGAAAAGCCTCTTTTCAAAACTGAAGAGCACATTAAAATTTGTATTTACAAGATTGTGTTTACATTGTGCGCCTACACAACATGATTGTGCTACATTCACTTCACGACTGACACTAAGTCTGTTTATCAATATGAATTCTTCACATTAACTGATCGTTTCCCAAGCTTGCACATTATGAACTTATGTTACCACAAAGCTTTAGTGGTTGTGATAGTTGCTTCCATCTTAATTTCAAAAATTCAAAATGAATATTCAAGCACACGAATAGTAGCTTTAATTTCAATTTAAAATCATTCTTAGAAATATCAAAAGTGCATTGACGTGTTTATTGCTGAGAGCCAAAAGGTACGTTTAAGGATTCTCATGCTACATGTCTTCTCAGTATTCATGCTAAAGAAGTCGTATTTTCTTGTTGCAATAGAGTCAGTTTAATTCGCAAGATGTGTTCAAAGATGTAGTCGAGTTGTGTAAGAATGTGAATGGTTTAGTTAAATCTGTTTTTGGGATGCACGGCGAAATGGTGATGGGGAAACTCGTTCAGAACATTTATGAAGGAGCAATTCAGGTACATTTCCTGTGTGCAGAGTAAAGTTTTAGGCTTGAACGCGGTCGCACTGTTTTTATTTAACTCTGACAAGCTACGATAGTATATGCTTAATGCGTTACGATGCTATATGAATGTAATTAGATGGAATCATGGGAGAAACAAATTAAAGGGACATGCTCCCAAGTTTTCTTAATCTGAAAAACGATTGAATGAATGGCATGCGTCCACCAAATAACCCGTACTGTAACTTGAACTTCAATGGAGGATTTTAAACCTCTGTGTTTATTCATTCGCTTCATTCTGCCTTCAACTGAGAGGATAAATCAGAGTTCTCTTGACCCAATCTTAAATTTATCATGTTGTAAATTATCATGTTTTAGCAAAATGTTGTTCATAAACTTGATGGCAAACTTCAACAAAAAGATTCCTATCTTGAGAATTTGTACACATTGTATAGCAAGTACGTATAAACTACCTTGCATTTCGTTCACGTTCATATGCGTTCATAACTTTATTGAGACCATTTTCCACTACGGCCTTTTTCCCGCTCGGGTGGAGCGCACAGTTTTGAACATGCTTTGTTGGTGATTGTTCGCTCTTGATCTCGCGTACACGCTGAGAACGCTGAATTACTTAATTTTCACTTTCCTGGCGTGCACGCAGGACCAAACGCCGACAGACTACGGCAGAGCTTTTTCAAAAGTGTGCATTACGCCCGCGTGGGCAAAGCAACCGTAGTTGAAATGGCCTTTATATGCCGTTCAGATGACAGACCAGATTTACCGCTCTTTGTAGGAGACTTAATAGTTTGGTGATATACTTTCTTGTGCCCTGCTTGGCGTTGTTTCAGTTACCTACCTCCTGTCTGCCACCTGCCCTCCTCAGGGCCAATGTACGGGTGATTTTTGCTGCGATTTCTCTCTTCTTAATTGGCGTAAAAGAGTAAAAACCGACGTAGATACTCGACCGAACAATTTTGCCAATTCACTCTTCAGTCAACTAGTTAATTCCATACGCCAAGTGGAGAAAAATCGTAGGGAAAAACGCCCGTGTAAACGGATCTTTGGAATCTGCACTTCAACTAGCGTTACTGCTTCTTGAGTTATATAGGCTAGTCATCTATGTGCATTCTGTGTAATCAGTTATTTGCTTCTCAAACATTTTCTAGAATTCTATATGTATTGTACGTATATACATCTACATTTGTTTTCTTTTATTCCAGGACAAAAGAGTTGGGCAAGAAGCTAGCAAACTACAAGTTGGGATCAGATTCTGGATTTTTGCATCGCTTACAGAAAAATGTTTTTAATAAATATTTGAGTGATTACGTGCAGTAAGTATAAAGGAGTTCTTAGTACGTACGGTAAAGGCCCATTTATACCGGCGATTTTTCCTGCGATTTTTCTCCTCTTGGCGTATGAGATTGAATAGATTTACTGACGAGTGCATTGGCTAATAAGCCAGGTATCCACTCTATCACATTGTTCAAAACGAGAAATGTCGCAGAAACAATTGCCCCGTGTAAACGGGTCTAGTAAGGAGGAATTGGTTGTAAGAACTAATAGAAAGCAAACTTAGCTTTTTGCATTATTGTATTTATTATTTAGGCGTGAATTGGAGTATTTGAGTGAAAAATGCGAGTTTCTACTATCTAAGTATTATGACTCCATTGGACATCAGAAAAGAGAAAAGGTGCAAGCTTCTGGGTAAGGCTGAGGTGAAAAATGTGTTTTATCATGCTTGTTTACTGTACGCTCAGGATATCTTAATTAAAATATGCGTGACGTCGTCTTGGAAAGAACTAAAGTCGCAGCTCAACTCGAATTTTTCATTAACAACTTATACGAATGAACGATGCATGAGTCCCAGGGTTAGCATTTTTCGGGGAAAAGTGTTGATCAACGACTTACGACGTACTTATATCACTGACGAGATATTTTGCCAACGAGCGACGCTGTGATCGACTCAGAAATTATCCGATATTCTTGGGAGACGATTGGACGAATCGTGTTTTTGTTAGCAATTCCTATCAATCCTTTGAGATGATTTGGCGGTTGACTATTGAAATTTCAACTTTAAGGTTCAATGAGTTCGTTCGACTCACAGGATTAACCCAGACATCTCAACAGGCTTCTGATAACACCAAAGAAACATATTTAAATCAAGGTCTCGCGGTGAGCCTGTTGCTAGAAAATCAAAATTCACTGAGAAGATGTGAAATGGTAGGCATAAAAAATTTACTCTTTGCTTTATTTGGTGGAAAACATTTGATCGTAAAGTCTATATTAATAAAGTTCTTATGAGATCAACTAGAGGATAAAGTTCAAAATTTTTCAGACAAGACAACAGTTAATCTCTTTCTGTGATTATACTACATAAATAAATTGTACAGTTGTTGTATATGACAAAATATGCGAAGAACAAACTTTGAAGGAGTTTTTGACACCAGCTAGTTTTTCGCATTGCCGGCTGCCGGAATTGATATAGCTACTTAATTGATGTATGTTATATAAAATAAATCAATATTTTTTAGTTATGCAAGTCATCAGAGCTACCATCGTGTGTGTTTAACATATATTCCATTCTCTTGGATAGTCTTTGTCGTGATCATCTTGATTACGCACTTGATATGGGCCTACAATGTAAGTTTTTCACGGTCAATACTCTCTTACGCCCATTGGTATATTGAACTGCTCAAAGTAGTGTAAAAATCTGTTTACTTTTATGTATATTAGTCATGTCTCATCTTTGCAAAAGAGCCAATAAGTTTTGTATTGGTTTGTCGACTTCTTACAAACTCTTGGTTCTACCTTATTGTTCATCGGTCTTTTTGCCCACTTGGGCTTTTTGTTTAAACATGGCGTTAACATAAATTTTGCTTCGCGGTAGTTGTCGTTAATTACGTTTGTCAAGTTTTACAACTATGACTTGCTTAACTGCGCTATATGAAGCACTCGCTATAGTATTTTGTCATAATAGAGGATTTTAGATTGACGTTCACCGCGAACCGCTGACAGCAAACGGCAAAGTATAAGTATAGTTGTTCGATGTTACGGGAACCTATGTAATGAACTGAAGCGTGATTTCGCAACTTTGCTCAACAAAACTGTTGACATTACAATCTAATGTGATTTAAAGTTTGCCGTTAGCAGTTAGCGGTTCGCCGTATATGTCAATCTAAAACTCTCTAATACCGTGGTTTTACTCTTTAAGCTGCACATTTGCACGTTTTTGATGTTTTGCAGATTTACCTGGCCCAGAGCCTAAATCAATTCCAAATTCAAGATTCCTAGAAGTAGTTGATCAAGCTAACGCGATCTTTCATTTGCTGGAGAAACATTTTAGCGATGCTATCATACGCCTTGTTGGGTACGTCTCTTTCCTATAACAATGTACAACTTCCAGAATGGATAGCGTTTATTGCATTCGTCTGCAAACTAATTACCAAATTTCTTATCCAACAAAGGTCATATTATAATTACTACATCAATTATACTTCAGGTATTTTATTTGTATCCACCATCAGCCATAATAAAAAAGATGACGGCATGCAAATCGATTTGCCTATTCTACCCATGTTCAGCGTTATTTATTCTGCGCATGCGTGGCCAGCATACGAATCGCAGTGATTGATCGGACAAAGTGATACTGCTATAATTGGCGAAAGTTTTTCGAGACCGCATTGATAAGACCAGATGCATTGATCACTTAGACCAGATATATGACGTAAAATTTTCCTCCTTAAAATGACTTGGTAGGGTAAATACATCGATTGTTAATGGGCTGGAACACAATTGGGAAATGTGGAAAATGTCTTAAAGAGGGAACTCTAAAAGTGTGGTGCTTTTTTAAAAAATCTTTTGCGCAAAGGATGATACTGAAGTTGCCGTCATCTATTGTGTATAAATCTTGAGAGGGAGGGGTTCGCTTTTGTTTTTTTTTGCAATCTTTTTCACTGTTGGTTTTTAAAATTTTTTTTGAGATCAGTCAAGTGGCTCTAGATCATGCTCTAGATATGGTTATGATGCTTTGAACGATTCTTTCTCGTTAATCTAGTTCGTCCCCAGTCTACGCTCAATGTATCCGCGTGAAGAAATCGATGATGGAAGGAATGGAGAGTAAGCTGGACAATGGCATGGACAGGTATAGGGACCATTTCCTCTGCACAGCTTTTGTCGAATATCTGCTGTTTTTATTATAATGAAAACATGTTTCATGGGATTCGAAACTGTTGCGGTAGAAAAAGGTTCTGCGTGCTGATCTAAAATTATTTCATTGAAGCAAGATAACGTGTTTGATAGTTGATTGTGCAGGCCTTTCATCTTTTCTAAAAGTTCTGCCGTAATTATCTTAAGTCTTGCTGTTATACGCGGTATTACAATTTTTGTTTTATTTGTACCCAGGCTGCTGTCGTCCTACGCAGGTTACGTGAAGCATGTGTTGTCATCAGAGCAAAAGAAAACTGATTTTCGTCCATCTGAAGGAGGGGACGCTGATTTGTTTAGTTGTACGCAGGTATACTGACGTGCATAGTTACCTGTGCACCGACCCACTTTTTCCTTTTAGATAAATAGATGATAGACTTCCGATTGTTGCAATTTTGTGGTACGTATACATACCAAATTATTGTTGTCCCCAGGAGCCGGGCGATCACAAAGATACCACATCCCCTCTGTTATCCAAGTGCTGTCTTATACTCTATCGTGATACTATAGAGTACAGCTACTTGTGTAATACTATTTTACTATGTAGAGCGCATTAGCTTCTACAGCTTGTATGAGGCAAAACTTTCTTCTTGCCCGTTTTCTGCCATTTGTATGAACTTGCATGTGGCAACTTGCTGTATACTGTAATCAACCTAGTCTTTTCTATATAGGCATGCAAAAAGTGTTGTCAGTTCATCGATTGTCAACGTTCACTTCTTAATGATTATGTTGATGGGAAGAATTTGGAAGCTGCATTAACAGAATTTGGTATTCGAATTCACCGGCATCTTTTGGATCATTTGCAGCAGTATCAATACAATTCTATGGGTAAGAAAACATCTGAATTATACCCTTTATATATGACGCTGATAGAGCTGGCAACTACTGCATACTTTTAAACGAATTCCCTCCACTCTTTATCCTCGAAATTGACGGTGATATTGACTTTTATTGACACTCCCCAAAAGGGGCTTTTCGGTGGCAAATCTAACATGTATAATAATATGTTTACAATAACATTATAAACTTAAACTAAGAATCCAGTTCCTATTCAGGGTTGGCAGGTTCCAGAGCACGCTGGGAGCCAAATAAGACGTAAAAGGAGGCCTAACTTGACCAGAAGAGGCCAAACTACCAAATTTTCTAAAATATCAAAATGAGGCTAAATTGAACTCTCACCAGTTACATAAGACTTTT
>JAOBYK010282230.1:0-15769 GCA_025434845.1 Phenganax subtilis | reverse complement strand
TTACCATACCGTAGTTATAGCCTTTCGGCAAAAAACCGCAAATTTTGTTGACACTGTAACGATCAGCAATGCAATTGTGCAACTTACGTTACCCTGCAATACAGTTCTGCCTATAACTAATGACAACTGATGGCCTGGGGCCGGTTGTTCGAAAGTTGGGTACCGGTAGCGCTTTCCATTGGATAGTGAAATTTTCAACGTCCATAAAATAGGACAAAAAAGGCTGAAACTTTCATTTCGGTCAAGGATATAAATATTCGAGACTTTAATCTATCGATATCAGTCGTAGGTTTTATGTTATAACGCTCAATGTAGAATTTTACGAAGGATACAAAAAATCACTATTCAGTGGATAGCGCTATCCGCCTTTCGTACAACCGGCCCCAGTAGTTTTCCACGTTGCCTTTGGTTTACTGGCAATTGTAACTAGTAAATTGCAAAATACACTATAATTTGCATACCAGTGAAACAAGTGACCAATAGCACGTCGCCACGATCGAAAACTGTGGGATATTCATTGTTGCATCAGATGACATGGCGTGTACTTTCCACACATCGCGCGTGCAGATGTGCAGGAGGTGAACTCGCTTGAACAGTGGCAAAAACAGGTAAAAGTGTAATATTCTTTTACTATTTCGTGCTGTGCTTTCACTTGTTTACTTCAATACCAGCCTCTATGTCGTTGGCTGTCGGACAATAGACTAAGTATCTGTACAAGTAGTAATACGGCAGACTCCTGCCATCCTTAGCTATTTTGCCGGTAGCATAGTTTAGCATGTTATAAAGTTGGTTCATATAAATTATTTTTTTAAAGTGGCTCTGGCAACGAATTTTTGTAATATTGGAGGGGAATATGAATAGCTTGATCGAAGTGTAGTTGGATAAGCCTAGTTTCAAAACGCTGCATTTGAGTACTAGTTATAAATTATGCAGCGTTGTAGTATACGTGTCAGTTACAGTTACTGCAATACGAGATTTTATTCATTTTAATACTCGAAGCATGGTAATTCCATTATGCTAATGTGCATCTAACAAGTCATCTGGATTAGGCTCGTTTCCTAATTTTAATGACACCAAACTACGGTTAAAAATAATCCCTAATTGATAAGATTATAAAGAAAAGACATTCAGCATATTCTATTGCATAATTGGAGTTTACCATAGATGACCAGGTGGCCATGGTGCCTGTGAAAACAAAGATAGAAGTTTAAACGACGAATTATAAGTTCCAACTGGAGTAGTTATTCCACTGGCATACCAGCTACATTTGTAAGAATGTTACCTAGTCCAATAAGTAGCAAAACCAAACTTGCAGCAGAGACAAATTGCAGTACAGTACTGATATGCATTGAACTAAACAGTGGAATGTGATTTATATTTGCAAGGGTCTTTAAGATGAACCTAATTAACCCATTTAAAATTCTTGACAATTATAGTGCAACTGATTGTAGAGTTATAGTGTTATTTATAAACTATCATCAATTCATAAGAGTTTCAAAGGTTTTTATTGTGGGGATAAAGTTACCTTGTAATACTTTGAAAATGTCAAACACCTTTGTTAGCTCTTTGGTTTGCAGGAGATTTCCCCCTGATCCACATGATAAAACTCAACACGTATTGTTCTGTAAAGGGTTAATACAGGAACCATTTGAGCTAGATAATTTATCGGCCATTTTTTATCCATGGTGTGTCCATGGTTATACAGGAGCTCTCCCCAGGGTCCATAGTCAGAAAAGTCATGAGGAGCATTGTCTGGCATTAGGCAGTGTGACAAATCGAGTGAAAGATTAGACTGCTAGTGTAAAAAGCCATACAGTAAATGGCATAGATATTTAAAAATGAAAATTTGAAACTAAGCAAATTTTGTGTACAATGATTATATGGCTTCCTGCTCTAGCACATTCTCACCATCAAAATTGAATTTCGTGGCCCCTAACCTAATTCAGTATCAATGCATAAACTTTGCATTTTATGATACTAATTGAATGACTGTTTTTAGGCTCATCTAATTCTACTAGAGTAAAGCAACATGTGTGGCATTTGGGCAATATTCGGGGCTTCTGAGGATATTTCAGCGTACTTCAACTGCGCTTTGAAAATTGGTCATCGTGGGCCAGACTGTTTTCGCCTTGAGAGTATACCTAATTTTGGAAACTCTTGTTTGGCGTTTCATCGTCTTGCTGTCGTTGACAGCGTGTATGGTATGCAGCCCATGCGAGTGTTTTCTCTCCCTCACATCTACGTCATTTACAATGGCGAGATTTACAACCACAAAGCATTAGGAAAGCAGTATGGCTTTAATTACCACACTAAATGCGACGGAGAAGTAATCTTGCATTTGTACAACAAGTTTGGAGGTGAGAAGACAGCGCAAATGATGGACGGCGTGTTTGCGTTCGTTGTTGTCGACACGGCAAAGAAGCAGATCCATCTTGGCCGCGATACATTTGGCATTCGACCGATGTTTTTGCTGAAAACGGGAGATCAGTGTTTAGCAATTTGTTCCGAAGTGAAAGGTTTGATAAAACTGCAGAAGGATTTGGATGGTATAAAATCCGTTATCGAACCCTTTCTTCCTGGTCACCATGCAAGCTTGAATTTCAACGATGATGGAGTGGCAAAGATTACGAAGATGGCGCCGTACACAAGCTTAACCAAGATACCTGAATTCGACTTCTCTGTGAAATTAACAAATGACATTAAAGAGAACATTAGGGCACTTTTCACTCAAGCCGTTCGTAAACGTCTCATGTCTGATCGACGTATAGGATGCCTTCTTTCTGGTGGTCTAGATTCCAGTCTTGTTGCAGCTGTGCTGGTGAAACTTGCGCGTGAAACTGGAATATCTTACCCCATACAGACGTTTTCAGTTGGAATGACTGGAAGCACTGACCTCGCAGCTGCCAGAAAAGTCGCGGACTTTCTCGGAACGGAGCACCACGAACTGGTCTTCACTCCTGAAGAAGGTTTGGCCGCTATTCCTGACGTCATAGATCATTTGGAAAGTTATGACATCACTACCGTTAGGGCTTCTGTCGGAATGTTTTTAATCAGCAAATACATTCGCGAGAAGACAAATACTGTGGTCATATTCTCTGGTGAAGGTTCTGACGAGCTAGCGCAAGGATACATTTACTTTCACAAAGCTCCCTCTGCGAAAGAAGCTGATGTTGAGTCTAAGCGTCTGATGAAAGATCTTTATCTTTATGACGTACTGCGTGGTGATCGCTCAACGGCCGCTCACGGATTAGAGATAAGAGTTCCATTTCTCGATGTTGCTTTCACATCATATTTCCTGTCACTAGAGCCTTCGATACGCCAGCCTCAAAAAGGAGTCGAAAAGTATCTCGTGCGTTCTGCGTTTGATGAAGAAGGTCTGCTTCCAAAGGAGATATTGTGGCGACCAAAGGAAGCTTTCAGTGATGGCGTGTCCTCCACGAAGGCTGGAGAATCCTGGTACGAGATTATACAGAAGCACTGCAACAGGGTGGTGAGTGATATCAAGTTGGAGACGGCGGCGGAGCGCTTCCCATTCAATTATCCAAAGACCAAGGAATCGTACTACTACCGGAAAATCTTCGAGAATAAATACCCTGGTCAAAGTCATTTAATTCCATATTTATGGTTGCCCAAATGGTCTGAAAGCCAGGATCCTTCTGCACGCACACTGTCTCATTACACTCAGCCATAATATGAATGTCAAACAATAATTTGAGGAAAACTACTGCTTCATCGTTATAAAATATTTTTTTCTGAGGTTAAAACTTGTAAAATATTTGCATATAATATGAACTTGGCTTCTTAGTCAAGCTACGTTTTATGCAAGGATAAAGATTGAATTCTAAATTGACTAGGCACTACTAGAAAATATTTTAGTTTCATAATTGTTGTAGTTTTGACTACAATTAAAAAAAAAAAGCATATCTGTATGCGATTAAACCGTGTTCAAGTGATTGACTGTCACTCTAAAAGTACAAAGCACGCATATTTGAAACCGCTATTTTGATGAGGGTTGTAATACTGACGGAGAACTGAATTAGCTTCAGCAAAGCAGGAAATTGGTCATGAAAGCGCGTATATTTTTTGCAAAGCCATCTGCGCTACTTTGAACGCTCAAAAACACTGGAGCACTGCCTGTGCCAGGAACATTGATAAAAATACATGGAACACTACCTCTAATAATACTATCTAATAATCAATTGAAGCCAAATTTTGACACGTACGTTGCGTTTTGCCGAAAAAGAAGCTATTTCTGTTCGATATAACATAAAGTATGGGGGGTGTCCGAAATTAAAGATGGCGGCGAAAGGATGCTTTCAGGTTTTAAAAGGAACTATTTCTGTTTTTAAGATTATTTTGACATGAAGTAGTGATCAATTCGTGAAAAGCACAAGAAGATTGAGTGACAATAGTGATGACTTTGGAGTGCAATAGATAGTAGAACGACACCTGCCTCACACTCAGGCAGTGGTTGAACTAAATTGCGCTTTATAGTTTATAATGTTTGAAGTTTAAAGGTATGGGGGCAGTTAGCGAGAAGCTTGATAATGACGAGGGACATCAGAAGTAGTTGTGGAAAGCTCCAAGGTCTATAGCAGCACCTGTCTTAGGGCCTGTTTACATGGAAGCAAGTTACCCGGCCAGGCGAGTTACTCGGTTGAACCGAGATCCCAGCTATTCTACATAGTAAGCAGGTTTACTTGCCTTACCGAGACCCGAATTTTTCTGCCAAGATCTCGGCAAGGCGAGTTACTCGGTGTGTAAACACTTTTCAACAGGAAACCCGGCTAGGCCAGGAGAATTCTCATCAGTTCCGCATCCTGTCATTATTTTCCTTCAAAGTAGAAGCGTTGTACCCTATACTGGATTCAGATGCGAGTATATGCCAGGTTATTCGGTCACATGTAAACACAGTGCCTACTCGTCCCAGCAAAGTGAGTAACTCGCCTCCTTGCAAACAGGCCCCTTATATGCAGTATTTGTATACAGGAGTGGCCCTATATATTAGGCTTATATGAAGTATTTCACAGTCAGAGGGAAGCTCGATAAGGTTTAGTGACTGTAGAAGTAGTTTCAGGAAGCAACATAGAAGGGAGAAGCAGCTATGTCTTTCCCAAACCACTGAAGCATGTTTTTAGCTAAGGTCTATTATAGTGGGCTTACATGAAGTATATCCCAGAAGAAGAAGGCTCAATAAGAAGTAACGACAATATGTACAAGCGTTTTTGGAAAAAAAGCAAAAAACCCACCTCGGTCCATGCATCCAGTATTACTTACAGATCTACCCCCCGGGTGGAACTGCTGGATCGTTGCATGTTACGTCGTGTCATGATTTCGGCACAACGAACGCTATCTTCGGTGGAGTGTGTCCCGCTTTACTGTCGTCAGGGAAGCTCCGAGGGAGACCAAGCAACAGATCCTGGGCCGTGCAATTACTTGCAGCTTCACTTGACCTTCTTCCAAGACTTGTGATTAGCAGTCAACACACTGATAGGCAATATTTTAACGCTTCTTATATGTACGTTATCAAGTAGATGTGTAATTGTAGTGGTGCAGATGCGCGCATTGCGCATGCGTAGATTAAAAACTTGAAATATTCCGTTTTTAAGGGTCGGAAAAAAATTTTAAAGATGTCTTTCAACCCAAATAGTTTTTCTGTATCCTGTAAAGGTTTTAGATATATTAATGGATAGAAAAAAAGGGTTTTTGATTGAAAAAATGACCAAGTGTCAAGTAGAGGTATGAACCAGAGAGCGCGTAGTACTAACATGCATACATGTGGACTGGAATGGGATAATAGCTGTCCCATATCAAGCAACAAATGAGTCCAGTCGTCCAGTCCAGGTTTTACAACATGCCGGAATTTTGGTAATTCAACATGGCGGCGACGGGGAGTGCTTATTGTCATGTACAAAAAAACTTGAAAGCTTTGGAAAAGCTCCCTCGCGTAGGTCTCAATAACATAAAAGATTTTCCTGAAGCGTTCAAACCGGTAGGTATGATACTATTGTTTCAACGCCATTGTACTGTGCTTTTTTAAGTAAAATATTCGGCATACCGTGGAACGTTGCTTCGTTAGAGTTTAATGTTTAAATTGACTAATGTGAATTTAGTATAAGTTTAAACATTTATTTATTAAAATTTATAGCATCACAGGAAAGGAAGAGGGCCTGGATCTGGTCGTGGTAAGACCTCAGGTCGAGGACACAAAGGTCAAGGACAGCGAGGAACTTTGCCAAGGGTTGGGTTTGAGGGAGGACAGACACCTTTTTACCTCCGAGTACCCAAGCATGGCTTCAAGAATGTGTTAGTTATACTAATAAATCTATGTGCATTTTTTCTTGCTACTGAAACTTTTGTTACTGTATTGGGGAATCAGGGAAGGGTGAATATTCTTTTTACTGGTTCGAGCATATATAACCCATTGAGTTGCACATCCAGCATGCCCAATTTTGCTCAGGTCAACACCAGACAAATTTACTCATCATCGGCATGTAACTTTGCCTTAAATGGAAAAAGTCATATCTTCCACAAGGATTAGGTGGCTGTGGATTGAACTGACTTTCAAACTTCAAAGAACATACCTTTTTTTCTAGAAACAAGAAGAATTATGTGCCATTGAATTTGAATAGGTTGCAGTATCTCATTGATTGTGGTCGTGTTGATAGCAGTCAGCCTATCAATATGAATACACTATGGACAACAGGAGCTGTGTCTAAAGTTGGAGATGGTGTGTGTCTTTTAGGAACGGTAAGTTTGTTCATTTCATTGGAACATAGATCAACAATGACATCTGAAGCAATTTGCCTTGGGAACCATACTTTTTTCTTTTGATCTGTCATATGCCTGCCGCCTGGTAATTTTACTCGTCAAAAGTTTTAAGACTCCTAAACTGTTAAACACTTAAACAGGTACAGAAATAACAGCTTGTGTATGTCACCAGTGAAAATAGCTCCATCACTGTGCTGTTTTGTGCCTGATGTACAAATGTTATTCTCCAAGTAACCAGAATATTTCAACTGCAACATTGCTACAATATGTTTTCCTCGAAATATGGCATGTTTCAGGGTGCCGAAACATTCGAGTCAAAGGTAGACATCGAAGTAAGTCGAGCTTCAAAGAAAGCCATTGAAACAGTGGAACGTAATGGAGGAAAAATCACATGTGCTTACTATACTAAATTGGGATTACGTGTTCTCTTAAAACCTTGGAAATTTGATGAGAAAAGAATGCCTCGAAGAGCTGCTCCTCCACCTAGACTTGAAAAGTACTATAAAGATGCATCAAAACGAGGCTATCTTGCTGATCCTCAGGAAGTTGAGCAAGAAAGACTTCACAATGTTGAGAATGACTCTTTAGCAGACAAAATTAGCAATATGAATTTAAATTCTAAAGCTTGAAGGATTAAACTAATATTCAAAATAAATATAAGCAAAATAGGGATCCCCTTTGCTGAGACTCGTGGAGATGGAAATTCAGGCTACACACTCCCCCATTTAAAGTTATGATATCATAAAAGCCCTTTCGTGGATAAATTGTCCCAACTACAACTTGCACTGCAATAAAAGTCGTATGCTACCCATGTATATAGATCAGTAAGATCAGTTTTTCCACACTGATGTTATTTGTTTTTGTCATAATATTAAGCCTACATACGTTCATACTCTTATAATAGAAAGTTCTCTTTGTTGACATGTTTTCCCTAAACATTTGAGAGTCCACAACTGCAGCAGCTGAGTTTTGTTGATCAGGTGTCCATCGAGCCAACGCTTCCCTCGTAGATTTCTCGTATTCTTGTTTATTCTCTGCAAATTAAAAGTACATTTTGAAAGCCTTAGGCTACATCAGGAAAGAAAAATGTACTTAACTATGTATAATATATAGTATTTCATTCTGCTATTGACTATCTCTCCAATTGTTTCTGTGCTTGAGGGCTCGTCACTAAAATTGCTTTCTGGAATTTTGTCCATAATGATGATCAAACTGAATAAAATTTAGAAAAAAAATCACGTAAAAGTGATGATTGCCAGGATCACGCAATTGAAGTTGTGATTGTGGTTTTTCAATCGTCAAATTGGTAATTTTGCATGTTCGCCTGATCAGACCAAGCAGCAAATGGAGCTCCATCCATTTCGGGTGCTAGTTGATTCCCACTTTCCAACTGATGCCTCTCGCCACCAATGGTTGCCTTGCATTCAGGACATATTCCTTGTTCCATTGCACCTCCGCATTCTCCGATGGCATAAAAATGACCGTTGGGACACTTGAACCAATGACCTGTCTTCAAACCGACAGCGCGAACAATTTGAATCTTTTCCTCTGCAGTGACAGGAGCAAACCGTGAAGAAATATGTGATATTTCTTTCGCCATCTTTTCTAGAGCATCTTCTTCAATGATTTCCTTATTTTTTAATTTCTTGGAAACTTGCGCGACGATATCTTTATCCGTTTGATTAAGATCTAGCTTCAAAAAATCAAGATTGATGCCGATGATTAAAACGTCTTTTTTTAAATGCATTCTTTGGAGTTCCAGGTTGAGTTGACTCAGAATATGAACACTGGTGTAAAAAGGAGTTTTAATGATACGGTTTAACAGGTGCTCCATTTCACTTTCAAATTCTACAAGACTGGTGGTTGTAATCTCTTTTTGATTTCTCGCTGCATCGAAGGACTTCTTAATACAAAGCCAGTTTTTCAAAAGACGCATTTCGTATTCCACCAATTCCATTTCTTGAAGAAAAACTGATGATGGCTTGCTCCTGTTCACATACCCACAAATCTTTTTCCATGATCTCTCAATGGGAGTTGATCTCATTTTCCTCGATATCCTATCCATCTCCGGATGTATTTCGCTCTGAAGATCTATTACTTTTAGTATTTTCTCTTCCAACTCATCTGTGCTGGCCAATAACTTCTTTTTTACAGCATCAACATCCTTGAGTATCCTCTTTATGACATTGCCATACCTCAGCGACTTTACTATTGGCGTTCTGCAAAGCGGACACACTTTCAATATGACTTCGCCAGACTCGTCTCTGCTATCCATCATGCGATCCAAAGCTTTGTACTCAAAGATATGTTCACAATCTTTAAGTCGGATAAACCTTGCATCTTTTTCGTCTTCGGATCCAAACATAATTTCTGTGATCTTTTTGTCGTTGTTCTTGTGGCAAATAACGCAAATGCACCGTTCTTCGCAAAGACTGCGACACATATGATCTTTACCACATGTCAGCTTTCTATTACACGGAGCATTACATCTAGGACGATCGCAAATGTCACTGCATCTTTGACTACATTTGTAATGCTCGCACTCCCAAAGACACTCTTCTTGACACGGATTGCACATTAATCCGCATTCGTGGTCGCAACCACTGTGATAACATTTTCGAGAGCAGCGTTCCTTGCAAGGAGGACAACTCTTTGTGCAACTGCTTTTACACTGATGTGAACAAACAAGAATTCGATGGCATTTCTTTTTACATATCACGTGAGCTCTTCCTTGAATGCACTGTCCGCAGTTTCCTGGGCAAGGATGCTCACACTCCAACACAGTAGCACATGGTACTTTACAATCTTTTTGAGTAGCAGAGCAAGCCATTGTGTTTTCGTGACCACACGACAAATCGACTTTTTTCACGAGCTCCATACATTTGTCGCTGCATGGTTCACTGCATCTAGTTTGACAACGATGCCCACAAAGAAGTGTCTTTTCGCATTGTTCGTCACACTTCATAAAATTCACGTCTTTGCTACATGCCAAAGTCTTTGTATGTCCACATTTGAGAACTTTATTAACAGGATACTGGCATTCATAATCGCATTCCTCGTGGCACAGTTTTGAGCACTTGTGGCCCAGCTCTTTGCAACCACGGACATTTTTTGTGCAAGGTTTGATACATCTATAATTTTCATGCCCATTCGGGTGGCACATTTGCCGACAAGCATGACCACATTCAAGACGATGCTGACATTTTTCTAAGCAGCCTCCATTCGGAACAAATTCTTTAAAATCTGAAGCTGTAGATACTTGTTTCTCTGTTTGATGGTTACTGCATACTAGAGGTAAGGACTTACCAATACAACCATCTCTTTCCAAGTCAGCTAGCACTTTTTTCCAAAGCGGACTTTGTTTTTCTAACATTGCTTTGTTACCGATAATGTAGAGCCCTTTCCTTGCTCGTGAGAGAGCAACACAGACACGATTGTTCGTCTTCAAAAATCCAATGTTTTCTTCTTCATTATTTCGAACCAGCGATAGAAGAATGATATCATTCTCCTCACCTTGAAAGTTATCCACATTGGAAACTCGAGGTATAGCTTCTTCAAATTCACCTTTCTTTGTCCTTATAAGATCTCGAACAGTAAACATCTGGCCAGTATACGTTGTCAGGATGGTAATCTGTGACGATTGGTAACCTTGTCTCAGAAGATAAAGACAAAGCTCGACAAGAAATTCGGCCTCATGTTGGTTGACTCTACTGCGATTCTCCTGAGCAATTTCACGGACGTTGTGGTCAATGAAAAACAGATTCTTTGTAATACCTCGGATATTTTCGAAATCAGTAACAGATAAATGATCCTCAAGACCATCGTAAATGTGTTGGAAAATCTTCGAAATTTCAGGTCGCATTCTATGTTGCACGGACAGACGGTTGTAGGGTACACCCGCTTCGATCATTCTTTCCAGCAAAGACACATCAAGGCTGTATTTCACACTTAAGGTGTAGACGCTCGGATTTGGTCGAAGTTGCTGATGGTCACCGATAAGAATCAAATGTTGACAGTATTCGGTCAAACAACTGACAATGTGGGCTTCAAATAACTCCGCGGCTTCTTCAATAATTACGACTCGAGGTCGCAGTTGTTGAAGCAGTTTATGATTCTTTGACGCCCATGTCGTTGTCATTCCAACGACTCGACTGCTTCGTAGGATACTAAGATCTTCGATATTGCGTAATTCCTCATACTCCGAACTTAGATCCAAATATTTTGTTTGTTTCTGTCTTATTTCTTCACTTAAGTTCTCTCGAAGTCGCGATAACCACAGTAAATACAGGATCCATCTTTGCTCTACATTCAGATCTTGTAACAGCTCAGCATTCTGTGTTCTTACTTCAAGGCCTTCGAAATCTACCAGTCTTTTAGAAAGATCGGCTTTAAGATATTCAAGTAATTCTTTAGGACTCGACGTTTCTTCTGCATAACAAAGCAAAATGTTTTCAGACTCTCGTTTTCCACCTTCTTCAAATGGTCCGGAATCTCCAGCGAAGAAATATCCTCCAAGTTCGTATTCTTGCAAGTTTTCAAAAACTTCTTTTTCATCTGGTAATATCGTTGCATTTCGTTCTGTTTCCTGCCTTAGCTGTATTTCTAGAAACTCGACCATATCAAACTCGTTATCAAGGATATAATTCTTGTGTTCTATAAGCATACATCTGTCAAATTCTCGAGCAGGAAGTATTCCCTTGAAGGACTTTACGTGGATATCAGTAAATCGATTTAGCGAATCTTGACAATCTTCTAATTCACGTTTGACTTCAAAAAATCGTCTCCTTGTTCTTGAAAATTGACGTTGTTGTCCTGTGATTCGATTTGCCCTTCTAACTACTTGTAGGTTGCATTGTTTAAGAGCCTCACTTGAGCTGCGACTTCCCACACGAATAATATCTATTTAATACAAATAAAGAAAAACACAATTTCTAAAAATTCGAAACCACTTTTATAATAGCAGTCTCAAGAAAAACGCATGCCTTACATAATACGCTCAAAACTGAAATGAAACACTAACGCGTAGCAAGACTTGTTGCCAAAGGTATTTGGCCGCTAAATTCTTGTATAAAAGGAAGGGCAGCTTTTACGGATCGACCCGCTGGTGAATACAAATAAAGCCATTTTGAGTTGAATGCGCGTGTGCCAGCGAAAATAAATAATGACCTGTTCGCTTCGTGCGAAAACTCTTTGTTACGATACGTACTCAACTCAAGTGTCCTTTTTTGGGCATCAAGATTCTCTTGCAAAGAAAATAGTGACCTGACTCACCTTCGCGCTCTTTGATTCGACTCTTACGTTTTGCACAGTACGTTTACCCAAAGTAAAACGGAAAATGTAGCTATACACTAGCATGATTTGTTACCTTGGTGATCAATGGTAAGTCCTTCCAAAAATGAGTCCAAAGCGTGGTTGGTATACGCTAACATAAGAATAGGGCATGATTTACTCTCGTCGGTATCTTTCCACAAGTGGCTATTATTCAGGAGGGCGTGGGCAATCTTAAGTCCCACATACGTCTTACCAGTACCTGGGGGACCTTGAATGACGGTGAATTCTCTTTGCAACGCAGAGCAGAATGCTTCATACTGAGATTCATTTAAACCAATGACATGGCCATCTGGCCACGTGCTCAAATCATAAGGGCTGACAATCTGGAGTGCTTCGCGGGTACTGTCGTCGTAATACGACATCTTCTCCACTGCTATTGATTGCATATTGATTTTTTTCTCATTTCCCTCTTCTGATTTCACTTTGAAGTAAGCAGGCTATAAGAGAAGTCATACTAAGTACACTATGCAAAATCCAGCTGCTCTAGTTTAATGGATTTATGACCAAATATTTCACCACTGGGCTCCCTTTACACTCGTGGCAATAGTGACTTCACTTTACAAGCCGTTTATTTCAGAAGGAAAACGATATGTCTCATCTAATGGAATACCTTTTAACAGTACTTAACATAAAAATTCCATAAACGTCAAAAGTGCTCAAGTTTTAAAACCTCGGTTTTTCTCTACCTTTGCAATTTCTTGTTGACAAAACACGATATAGTCTTTAAATGGCATCGTTTCTTCTTTAATATCTTGAAGTCGTTCCAGGATATGACGATACGCCACGAAGTATGCGGAGCTGCTTTCGATCATCCAATATTGCTCTTCCATATCCTCGAAGCTCGGACATTTATCTGCTTCAAAGCACAACTGAATACGACCTTCTTTCAGCATATCGGCGTTCCGGTTTTCAACTGTAGCGAAGTGAAGTCTCTCGAAATCAGAGAATATCAAGCAGACCAGTCCACCATGCATTAGTCGTTTCGATCGCGCCCAGTTGACTCGTTTAAGTGAACGATGGTTGGGATTGAACGTCACGTTGTAGACAATGCCTTTGGCGACCTGGCGATTTCTGGTCACTGGTTCTGCAATCACTACGTCATTATAGACAATGACGTCATTGTTTGGCCCACTTATTTTCTTTAACTTGTGGTTTGCTAATCGTTGTTCTCTCCTGCGAAGATCCAAAAACCCATTGCGCAGACCTGCGATTGAATCTTCTTTCAGAAGTCGAAAATGAATATCCAAATACTGATCGACGCTCGAAAAGGGCCTTTTAACAATGTTTTCTCTGAGGAACGGTTTTCTTTTTTCTAAAATATCAGCGTCCGTTGGAAAAACACTTAAACTTCGAAAGTCATTGGGTGGTTCGGCATGAGCTTGCCCTTTTTCGCGAATTCCTTTTTTTACATTTTCGTATCTTCTTTCCATGTCCGTAAAAAGACAGTCGACAGTGGAATCAAGCAGAATTTTCTCCTTTAGGAATTTCACAGCATTTTGCAGTTGGTAGAAAGGAATACGGGAATGAAGATGAGGTAAACGATCTAATAAATTAATGAAAATCTTGCAAAGTTGTTTAATCATGGAAGGTAGACAAGGATCAGCAAGACATTCTGGTTTAATTTCCAGTTCTGAAATAAATACACCCAAATTCAATAAAAATGGTGTTTTATTCAAAATACCAAGAATAGTATTCAAATGACTTGGTATTCTTGACTGGCAAACTTTATCGACGACTGAAATGATCAATACCATAAGGTCATATCTTATATCACTTTCTCGTAGCGATGCTTCGAAACGTTGAAGCTGTGTGTATCCAGACAATTGTGATGAGGCCTCATCAGGTGATATGTTATTATTGCAAAGATTTTTGAGACTCGTATAACTCATAGGTGCAGTCGAAAATGTTGTATGTCCAACTTTTGGATGATCCAAACGTCGAGTCATACTTTCTCCAGTTCTTATAGAACACATTTCTCGTCCACGTTCCACGAAAACAGGTGAAGAAGAGTTGTAAGATTTTACATCATTTGGTCTAAACTTTTTGCAATCATGATTGACCCGGTTGTACTTATCGCAAGCTCGCGGTATTGGCCGGTAGCTTGCCTCATAATTACGTCTCGGATTTTTGCTTATACTTTCTCCGCATTTGCTGACAGGTGCCGGCAACAGATTCCTTGAGGCTGTTTGAGCGGGTATCTTGTCATTGGAACTGGAAAAGCTTACTTTTCTTCTTTTGAAATCTTGATCGTTGTTGTTGAAGTCACAATCCACTTTCTTTCGCTTGAAATTTCTGTTGGTTGGCACCTCTGATCGAGTACAGTCATTTGGTGTTCCCTGGTTACCAGTAATGATCACACGTCTTCCACTAGACTGCGTTATTTTCTTTGCCAAAATTTTACTTCTCAAGTCTAAACTTTTATGTGACATAATTGTGCTCTCTAAGAATTCCTTTTCGTCCCATCAGTTTAGTCTAATGGATAAGAATGGAGATTCATTCACATCTGCAAATCATATGAAACTTTTACATACACGTACACTGACCATCTCATTACATAAAAGTCTATGATGCCCGGTTCTTACAGATATGTCGCCGTATCAGCTTCGTCGATCCCCAGGCACTTTATTGCGCTCCTTTTAAATATTTTAGACATCGTGGGCCGCGCGTGAAACACGTGAGAAGGAAAATAGAGGTAATCGAGAGAGAATATTTAGCGTATATATCTCACTGCGTGCTTACCGCCTCTCTCGACGCCGTATCCCACGCAATAGCCACGCAAGCGTGTTATGCCTGGGGACAAGGCTGTCGCCGTATATGAAAACTGCTCGTGAAAAATGCTTCAAATGTGTTTAAATGTTGTCCACGCTAACACCAGGGGCCGGTTGTACGAATCCTGTTTAGCTTAAAGGGTGGATAAATCAGAATTCAAAAACATTCCTACACATCTTCTAGAACTTTCAAATCAAATCTTATGTAATACAACTATGAGTAAATACATAGTTATTCTGTTCAGTTAAAATCCTTTCAATTTCGTTGTTCAAGGATTACGTAAATATGATTTCTATTTTGAACTTATCCACCGTTTAAGCTAAACGGGCTTCGTACAAGCGGCCCCAGCACAGATTCAATCACAGGAAAGAACTAAAATTGTTTGTTCTCAACGAATTTACGCCGCTCAGCGACATATAAGAACTAGGCTTTTCTACGCAATACCATTGAAACTGTAGTACTACTAGTTCAGTGAATGAACTTCGTAAGAGATGATGATTGGGAGCGAATCATTTCATTCGTTTTGGTAGAAAATAAAGTTAATTAAGACAAAACAGTAACAAGTCATGACTCATATCACTTGTACGTTGCAGAAAAACTTTCGATAACAGGCTAGAAAAATGAGCTTGTTGCTGTAGTCGCCATGTCGCTCGATCAATAGATATAGCCCAAGAACGCACTTTGTCCTTCACTCGAATGAGGTAGGAATAAGGTTATACTGTCAGAAAGAGAAAATTGCAATAGCAATAGATACCGTTTAATTTTCCAATGGAGATGCGAACCATAGGCTTCTGCGCAAACGGCCTTATGCGAGCAAAGGCAGAAAATGAGAAGACATGACAATTCGGCTGCAAAACATATCGCAACAGGGGGTATAGGCAGGTATGGCGTGATCATA
>JAOBYK010280008.1:0-19903 GCA_025434845.1 Phenganax subtilis | reverse complement strand
TCGAACGTCGAACGTCGAACGCTGTTTCGAAACGAAAAAAAATGCGAAACGCACATAACACTGAAATGCGTAGTAAACAATCGAAACGTTGTTATTGCAGCATTTGTAACGAGTTACGCACGATTAGAATTATTTGAAATATTACATAAATTGAGGGAACGCGTATTGTATTACGATACTGATTCCATAATTTACATATGTGATGATGAGGATGATGCGCTGATAAAAACCGGTGATTATTTGGGTGATCTCACAGACGAATTGAATAAGGGTTGTATGAAGGTTGACGATAAGGATAGGATATGTGATTTTTGTAGTTCTGGTCCGAAATCATATGCCTATGTTACCCGAAAAAACAAGGAGGTTATTTGCGTGAAGGGGTTTACTTTGAAAGGTGATGGTGCGGAAAAAATAACGTTTGATTCGATTAAAACATGTGTGAGAGATGGTTGACAAATTGTTGAAATAATGTATAGGAATAAAATTATGCGTACTAATCAACAAAATATCGTGGTAGGCGACAAGCCTAAAAAATTTCAGTTTTTTTTTTGACAAACGCATTGTCTTACCGGATTTTTCAACTGTTCCGTATGGTTTTTGTTGATAGCACAAAATTTTTTGTAGGCAGCTTTGTTGTGTGCATTTCTCTTATTTTGAACAAGGATTCGTGTGTCAAGAGCACTTTCGATTGAATTGAAGTCCATCACGCAACGAAAAAAAAAGTATTCTTACTTTTTCCTTTAAAAATCGGTAAAAATTGGTAGGGTTGATTGTTTGTGTTGTTGAAGAAGGTCATTTTTTCTTTAAGAATTAGTAAGGTTGATTGCTTACGTATCGCATTTTTCCAGAGTCATTCATACTTTTCTCCGTATTGGTTGCTGTTGGAGTTTATTCTATTCTTTTTTTTTAACATTCTGTGTTGTTATTCATGCTTGTACCCGTAGCGATTCTTATAGGATTATGTAAAAGTTTACCGACGTTTTTTATGTTTTTATTTAGAAAGTGTTGCGATTTGACTAGATTTTGTAACGCGATTTAGCAAACATAGATTCTTTTGATTTTCTTCAGAAATGTTATTCAGTTTTTCGATTGTAACCCGACGATTTTCTTCGTTGATTTTTTTTTTATCGTTTGTTTTTTGGATATGTAACAATGATTTTATGGTTGATTTTGAAAATCTTTTTTCCAAACCAAGATTTTCTATAAAATTCTTGAAATCATGCAAAGTTGCAGCTGTTTTATATCTTTCTCTAAAAATATATTTAACAAGTTTTTCATGCAAGCTATTTTTGAAATATTTTTGACTTTTTTTTTCTAATATGAACTGCATATACATCGTGATATTTCAACAGCAATGAGTAGCATTTTTTCAACTTTTGTCAATTTTGTATGAGCGATTGCATTTCCAGAACTGACCGAAACAAGAGAAAACCTAGATCGATGTATTTTGCTTTCTTCTCGTTTAATTTTGCAAGATTTGTTTTTCTTTTTGCATTTAGTTATCTTTGTCTGTTTCTTAGTTGAAAGTATTTTGATGAACATAATGTAATTTGGTTGTTTTTTCTTTTGCAGTTGGTTTTCTTTTTCTTTTAAGCGTTTTATTGAAAATGCTTGTGAAAACGATCTCTTTGTCTTGAGCAGAAGTTTAAAATGTTCATGGATAAGTGATGAATGCGCTAGGGTTGAAAGCGATTTGAAAGCGAAAGAGTTGTCTGTGCCCGCATGGAACTTTTCCGGTTTCGTTTGTTTTTTTCCTTTTGTAGCCGGAAAAAATATTGGAGTTCTTTGTTACGGGTTCGCGACAACGGCATGCGTTTCGTGATATTGCATTTTTTGCGTCAAATTTCCTTAACGAATCTTTAGCAGTGTTCTATATGTTCCAGATGCACGATAAACGTGCGCTTTTGCATTGTTTCTGATGTGCTGAAAACATTGTTTTGCGTGGTTTATGCAATTTCTTAGCTATTCTAGAAGCATTTCTTTTTTGGGTTTTCTCATATTTATGCCAACTTTTTTACTGTGATTTTCTTTCGTTATTTTTTTTTTCTACCGATATTTCACCGATACCATTCTGCATGTTATCGATAGTTTGCAATGTTTGACTGCTACCTTTTTTTCCCTCTTTGGAATTCTTAACTAAGGAGAGATCAGCGTACGATCGTTTAATTTCATTCGAACTTGTTCAAGGATTCATCGATAGTATTCTACGTTTCAGAGCGATGCTTTTGCATCAATTTTACAAACAACCTATAGCTCCTCGGGTATTTTGTGGCAATCTTTTTTGCAAGCTTACAGTTTCTCTGTTATTGGAAAAGGGTTTTTTTGATATGTTATATTTTCGGACTTTTTGTCTCTGTGGAGGTTTTTACTGAGGAAAATTTATGATTTTTATCGATACTATTCCACATGTTATCAATACTTTTTCACGTGGTTTACCATATTCGATTGCTCTTTTACCCCATTTTATTAATATGCCCTGCTTTGTTGCATGACTTGCTTTTTCCTTGAGGAAATTTCGTGGAATTTTTCTTGTATGTCGAAACTTCGCATGGTTTACGGTATTCGATTGCTTTGTTGCATGGTTATAGTTCGTCCGGAGTTTTTGAAAAGCTTTTGTTCATCTCTTGAGTTCACATACCACGTCTAGTTGGAAAAATTTTGATTGCTTTTGCTTTGCCTCCATTTTTCTTAATATCCTTGGATTGTGGTTTGTGTAAAGTTTCAATTCATTTTTTCTACGTATTTTTTTGCGTATTTCGTGCGTTTATTGGGTATAATTTTTTCCAAAGGAGTTTTTGACTTTTTAACGCGCTGTTTCTTGCAATGGGGTTTTTTTATTTTCACCGTTTGTTTTCTCCGTTTGATTGTTTTTTTGGTCTTTCTTCGCACGCAAATGATGATTTTGGAATGCAATTGATTTTTTTTTCGGAACGACAATTGGCTGGGATTTGTTTTCTCGGTTTTATGTCTGTTGCGACATGTGAATCGTTGGTACGATATGATGATGAACCCGCGTTTTTTCCTTGTTTTTGATAAGCATCTAATTTTTTATTTTGCATTATGGAAAATAAGTGAAGTTGATTTCTAGGAAGAACTTGCGGATTTTTGCTTTTGTAGAACAAATTGCTGTTTTATTCGTATTTGTTTTTGTTTTGAAAAAATCTTTGTATTTATCGCTGGTGTTTTTTGTTTCTTTTTTGCGTTTGTAAAGGAATAAACGTGCGTTTTTTGGGGTTTTTTTTCGTAAAAAACAAATGTTCCATTAACCTTGATGTTGAAATCTTAATCTTTCTTCCAATTTTTTTATTCGTTTGTATGAGTTTTTGGTCGGTGTGAAATTGTGCCACTTTTTTTTCTCTTTTTTTTGCAAAACCTTGCATCCGCGTTGCAAAAATTTAGTGTGTAATTAGGTCGTTTTTATTCGTTTTTTCAATGCATGTGTCAAATGAAAAAAAAAGGTGACGTTCGTTTCTTGATGAACATCCGATATTTTTCTCTGTGTACAACGACTTCTTGTTGCAAATATTTTCTTGCATAATGGCAAATAAGTCGAATCGATGTTTGAATTGTTTTTTTAATGGTTTTGCCTTCTCGCGTGATTTTTTCCCATTTTTTGGAAAAAATGCTAAAACTGTGCGAGTTTAGTGGGCCGTATGTCCGTGAATTAGTACGATTTTTTTTTCTGTTTTCAACAAGCTTTCATTCACGATGTTAAAATGGTGTGTGGTCTTAATCCGTATCTCTTTCATTTTCGGCGATATGTTGTGAATTTTCGATGCCGAGCATTTCTACGTTTGTTTTTATTGCTTCTTTTTCTTTACGTATTCGAAAATTAAAAAAATATAAAAATTTTCTTGGATTTCTTGCCCTTATATGTTTTGTTTCTCTTTTCTGTATTTTTTTGAAAAAACCACCTTTTTCTTTCTTGTTTTCGTCTCAGATTTACGAGATTAAAAAATGCCAAATTCCGTTTTACCATCCTTTCATGATGACTATACGTGGTCCTTCTCAATCGGGAAAAACGTTTTTCATTATGAAAATGATCGAAAATAACGATGAGATCATTTTGCCGCCGGTTCAAAAATTGATTTATTTGTATTCTGCCTACCAACCGATTTATGACGACATGAAAAAACTGATTGATGAGCGTAAGGATTTTTCGTCTTTAAAATCGTACGAGTTTATCAACTGCAAAAAAGGTATTCCGACCATCAAAACGTTGAATAATAAAAAAAGCGAATCCGGAGAAAACGTGTTGGTTGTAATGGACGATTTAATGGTACTTTCCACGTTCAATAAGACGAATTTATATAATTTGAATAATATTGCGACTCGGAATAGTCATCATTACAACATGTCCTTCGTGTTTGTTTGTCAAAATATGAACTACGGAAACGGACAATTGCAAACGTTGCGGATGAACAGTCATTATTCCGTGTTGTTCAGGAACTTGTCGGATCATCGCAACATGATGATGATGGGACAGAATCATCAGCTGCCCAAAGGAGTCATGGATCAAATATCGAAAGACCTCTACACAAAGAAGTACGGCCACGTCGTGTTCGACGCGCATCCGAAGAGCTACAGTAACACGAGAATACGGCGGGACGTTTTTCCAGACAATGACACTATAATTTACGATGTGGAAAATAATTGAGATTTATAATATAATGATGAGTAATAATTTACGATGTAAAAAAAGTTAAGATTTGTTTAATAACAACGATAAATAATTACAACAGATTTGTTTGTGTGATTTTTTGCACTTTCGTTTATAGATGTTCGCAATGGACGTTCCGAATATTTGCACGACCAGAACCCTTAGCATTTCTTTGTTCTCCATTAATTTGTAAGGTTGCGATACGGTATGTTGAATGCCCAAGTATTCGCACGCGCGGCATTTTTCGAATATGAACAAAGAGCACCATGCGCCGCACGTTTTTGATATGATGCTTTGTCTTTGGTACTTTGCATAGTTTTTCCATTTGCAGCGTTTGAAAAAATCTTGCCGCCAGTAGTTTCTATCGTAGAACGAAATATCGTTTGCATAACTATCGAAATACGTGATTTTGTCGCGTTTTTTCCAAATGGCGATCCAATGTTCTCCGTCTTTGTCCTCCTCGTCCGTATTCCATATCCAACGGCAAATTTCGAACGCTTTGGGTTTGATGTTGGCCAGATAGGTGCCCAAGAAATAGGGTTTTGTTACGGAATTATTTTTTAGCAATTCGTCTAAATCGTCCGTATTTAAGTATCTGTTGATGAAACAACGAAATTCAATCATCGCCGTCGCTGCCGTATCTGAAACGCGGATCGAACCTTTTTTCTTTTTGATATCTTCTTAATCGTTTTTTTCCTCTTTCTATCGAATCACGTGTTTCTTGATTGTACCTTTTTTTTCTAGGTGTTTTGTAAGATGTCGATTGCACCAGTTCGTCGTATAATTGAATGAATTTTTTTCTTATTTCCTCGTTATTAATATATGATCTGGGTAGATTTATCGATTTGAAACTGCGCAACACGGAATTTAAATCTCTGTTGCTTAAATTAAAATTTTTTTTTCTCGTTCGTGAAAAATCTTCGAGAATATCTTCTTGACTCAAGTTGTATCTTTTTCCTTTTATATTAATTCCGCCGTCGACTTGTTCGACTTTGCCCTTGAAATATTCTCGCAACTTATTTCGACTGTACACTACCGAACCTCTGGCGGCGCTGGCGGACGGTTGTTCGCTGCCGCCGGATTTGCCGGCGGCTTTGCTTTTTTTGGACGCTAAATAATCTTGTCTGGATTTTATGTAATTCATTTTTTTCACTCCCAATAATTCGGGCGACTCGTTTTTCTGCAAGGTTTCATAATTTTTTATTAATTCTATTGGCGATGATTTTCTATTTACATCTTTCATTAAAGCATCTTCTTTTTTTTCCTTGGAAAGTAACGTTAGCAGTTTGTTGAATTTTTCAGCGTTCACCAGCTGTAATTTCTTCGTTGTCGTGCTCATTTTGTAGCTGTTGTGCTTTCCTTAATTCTTTCAATGCTTCTTTAAAGTATTGGTGAAGATAATGATTTTCGATAAATGTAATTTTCCTATCGTTTTGTTTCACTTTTTTTTGAATAAGTTTTTTCAAGATATTTTCGTTTAATTTATCGATTTTGAAATTCGGAATTTCGTTTTTGCTAATTAATTTCGATAAAATGATTAAATTCTTATCGATTTTTTTCATTTAATTTTCGTTTCTTTTCTTCAAACTTAAAGACAAAAAATTTCGAATCGACGGGATGAATTTATTTCTTTTCAAATTTTCTTTTTGTTTAATCTTATTGTATTCTAGCAATTGTCTCAAAACATTTCTGATCGTTAAATCGTTTCCGGATTTTTCGTCGCACGCTTTGTCGTCTGCATCGGAAGAATCGGATGAGGATGATTCGATCCCATCGTCGCTATAAACGTCCAAATAATAGTCGTCTTCATCTTCTTCTGCTTCTTCGTCCTCGTCCTCGTCACGTTCATTGTCGTTTTCTGTTGTTTCCTTGTCGTTTTTGATAACTTCCTCTTTTTCCGTTTCGTTATTATCGTTACTTTCTTCTTCTTCTTCTTCTGAAATATTCTCTTTTCGCTTCATTTCATCCATACTTAGATATTACGGGTCAAACATGCAAGGTCAGGCGTTGCAAACCGGTGAAATAATCAATGGGCTTATTCAAATACCTACGTTTTCTTTTATTACACTTTCGTCTACAAATAATACAAGTTCTACAATTCATCTCTACTAACGAACTAACAAATTTCAAATAAGATTTTTGTAGTTTTGCATGGCGAAACAACAATATCAGTAATCGTTTGAGGTATATTTATTATTGCAATAATAAATATACATGGTGTATACCTCAAACGATTACTGATAAATTTCAAATAAATTAATATAATTCTTTTTTTATTGATATACGCTTTGCTTTTCTTCCCGTTTTTTATTTTTTTGTTTTTTTCTTAAAACGCAAACATATTTCGCGGCGCCGTATTATAGGCAAATTTAATGCAATTTCTAAATTCGCCGATAAATAATATTTGCATGTTTTCGGCCACCACATTCTTCAAATCCCATTCGACGCTCACTTGACCAGTCGTCGTATTCGGCAAGACCTTATTAAAGCTATCTTTGTTTTCAGACAAATCTACAGTGATCACACAATAATCCGTTAGAAAGTCCTGGTACAAAAACGGCATTTCGCGATATTGTTGATTCAATACTTTCTGCAAAGCCAACTAAGCATCTTTTAAGCCCTTGTAAACGGGATAAACGATTCCTTTGTTTATGTGTACTTCGAATCGAGAAAAAGCCACCGAATTGAATTGAAAGGGGTTGGATTCGTAAGCATCGTTATATCTTGCACGCATAAATAATATGGTGTAAAGACGCGTCGGTCTCGACCCGTTGAATATGTTATTGAATTTTATGTACTGCGTTCCGGTGTACGACACGGCCCTGTATTGAAATATGTATTTTGCAATTTCTCGATTCTCTTTTATCATCGTGTCGTTGTCGTTGTCTTTTATAATCTCGTTGTCGTCGTCTTTAATCGAATAAGTGACGGGGTTAGTTATATAGACTTTATGAATTTTAAATATCTCACTTTTCCATCTTCTCAAACTGGATTTTTCAAATATATTATTTTTAGCTCTAGAAATTTGCACTTTATCTCCTTTTTTTAATAATTTTTTAACGGGCGGGGAAAAATTCACTATATTTTTAAATTTTTTTTTTGCTAATATGTTTTCTGTCCACATAAACATCTTTCGGGGAAAGACCGAAAATTCTGCGATTAGGAGATTCGTTATATCGCTCTACGATAGAAGGCAAATATCGCAGGTATCTATTTCCGCCCAGAACGGTCAAAGTACAACGAATCATAAGTTTGATTGTTCGAATGAATCGTTCTGCATGACTCGCCTTCACGTCTCTATTATACGTATGAAATACAACAATACTGTATTTTCTACTCAATTCGTTCCGAATTTTTTGAAATTCGGTCCCCTTGTCGCATTGAATTCTCTCGGGAACCGCTTTATTCTCTAACAATATCTCTTCGAATTTTTTTTTCACATTTTCACTAGTTTTATTGTTCAGCAATTTCACAAAAGCATATTTAGTAGCCACATCAACGCACACCAACAAATAATGGTAATTATTATTATATCTCGATAAATATTTCAGCTCGGCCAAATCAATACTCCATTGCGCGTTTTTTTTTATCAACATGTATTTGTAAATGTTTATAATTTCTAAATGCTTTGTCATGCAAAGAATACGATCGTTTCTGTTCATCATTATCAAATGTCTCTCCTTTCAAAAGTCTAGAAGCTTTTTTAATCAAATTAACATCTACAGCAGCAGCATTGTTCTTTTTTTTCGCTTCATCATTTACGTTCAATTGCCTACAAAATAATTACAGACACATTATTAAATTAAAAATCCGATGTAAATCCTCCTCGCTTATACACTGATAAATATCGCGAACAATATCGATGTTTAAATCGCCAACAATTTCTTTTCGTATAACATAATACATTCCTTAATACATTTTCCAGATTTTTTCATATATTTAAATAAATTAAATAAACACGTCTGTACCTCGACATCATCCAAAAACTTATTATTGGTTCTTCTTTTTTTATTCGCCAACGACCTGTTATCCAACATCACGCTACTGCCTCTTTTTTCGTTGTGGACTTAGTCGTCGTCGCCACCGTTGCCATTGCTGTCGCAGTTGTCGTTGTCGCATCTAGAATAGACTGCCTAAATTGTTTCAGCAATTGAGACGCTTCGGTGAAGTTCCATTTCTTCGAAATATGAAACGTTCCGTTGTAATCGTCGCGCCACGTCATCGACTTTTTGGCCTGCATGACTTTCGTAGGAATCACATCGGGGTCCGGATCTTGAGTAGCTTGAAGTATTTCTTCTTCATCACTCGTCTCGTAGGTTCCCGTTCCGACTTCACAGGCAAATTCGTAACAACCGGGCATTTTTCCTTTTCGAATAACCAAATGCGTATTTTAATTTCTCCAATTTTTATGTTCGCTCGCCACCCAGTATATGTCATCTTTTAAAGAATTAGCCTGCCACATTTCCTTCAGATTTTCAAAATATTTAAAAAAATTGTCGAATTTGTCACAAGCTAAGGACATCGATTGAGTAAAACATACGGCATTAATTTTTACTACCTTAAAAGCCGTACAAAGGTAGATTTTTTTTAATTGCATTATACCAAACGACTTTGTGCTTATTGTGAGCCGTACTGGCAATAATTTTAGCGTATCCCCTACCATTTTGCTTCTCGTAAGCTACACGTTCGACATCTGACATGATGAAAACGATATGCTAAATCTTTCTAGTTCAACGACTTATGTACTTTTATTAAATTTTATTTTTTTAAAAAACAAAATTACTATTTTTTTCTACATTATTCTTTTTTTTTAAAAATAATCTCTTTCCAGAAGAACAAATTTGTCCAAATGTATATTTCTAAAATCGAAAATGTTTACGCATTGTTCGCGCGTTAAATATCTTAAATTTCTCATTGTTATTTTCTCACAAAACGACTCCAAGTAACAGTGATTGTAAATGCGATCTTTATGACACCCGCAAAATTCGTTGTTGCATTCGCAAAATAAAAACTTTAAATTAAATTATATTTTCAATCGATTTTGTATTTCGTCATAATTTTCACAATTAAAAAACCGAAAAACTGCATAATTATACTCCATAAGAATAACTATGCGCCGTTCGTATACTAACGCAAGCGTATGATGTAGTTGCATTAAAAGGTCTTTGAACTCTTTGAATTAATATTAAATCTTCATCGCTGGCCACATTATAATTTAAATTCTCATAAACATAATAAAATTGTTCTTTACCATTAAAGGGAATAATACAGGGAAAGAGATAGTCACCGCCAACGCATAATTGATCATCGGACCGTAACGTTTTATCTCTGAGCTTGAAACCATCCAAACTAACACCTTCTTTACTAAGTGAACTGTCATCTAAACCCAACATTCATTTTTTTACTTTCAAAACGCTAAACTGTGGACCCAATCTTCTTCCTGTTCCAGAATAATGTGGGTCTATACAACAATATATTTTATGAACTATTTTTCGTTTATCTTTCTGGATTCTTTTTTTTTCTCGATCATTTGGATCATCTTATCAAGATTGATTTCGTCGTTCATGTACATTCTGTCTATGACTTTGTACTCTGTATAATCTTTGTGAAATTTTAATATTGTTTCGTCATATAATATGGAATATAACTGGTAGCCATCCTGATTTTTAACTATTTTCGTTTCATTACTCGTTCTTACAATAGGTAAACCACTGCCATGTACAGACATTGGCACCCTGTATTTCCCATTACTTTTTGTTTTAATTCTATCGTTACAACAATATATTTTATGAACTATTTTTCGTTTATCTTTCTGGATTCTTTTTTTTTCTCGATCATTTGGATCATCTTATCAAGATTGATTTCGTCGTTCATGTACATTCTGTCTATGACTTTGTACTCTGTATAATCTTTGTGAAATTTTAATATTGTTTCGTCATATAATATGGAATATAACTGGTAGCCATCCTGATTTTTAACTATTTTCGTTTCATTACTCGTTCTTACAATAGGTAAACCACTGCCATGTACAGACATTGGCACCCTGTATTTCCCATTACTTTTTGTTTTAATTCTATCGTTATTTTCATTCACATAATAAATTTGAAGAAATTTTGCGGCAATCCTCTTCTCCATGTTCATTTTTTAAAAAATGAAAAAACAAAACGATGTTACGTGTTATATAGAAATTCACAAACATTTTATTATTTTTTTTAAAAAAATCTTTACATATATTTTTGAAGTACATTTTCACAACTTTTACAACGACATAATAGATCATCATTACAGCAACAATATTCGTTTATTTCATCCTGTATTTTTTTTTGATAAGTTCAAAAATATAACATTAAAAATACAAATCGTGAATTTAGAAAATACTCCTTACAATACCACATTTGACTAATTGTATCTATAAAATCTAAAACGCTATCTCTTAAATCGTGTTCGCCTTTTTCGTCTTCACCCGATAATATACGTTGTAATTTTGATAAGAAATTATCTTCCAAATATTTTATTATGTACTGCAGATCAGCTTCCAAATGAATAAACTCCAAAATCTCGTTGCCCTTGCAATCACAACCTACTTCTTTTGTTCTAATCAAAGGTTTCTTATACCAACCCCTATCTATTTCTACGGGAAAAATGTAGAAAATAATCTCGAAATTTATATGATGTTTTCGGTTTGAAACAGCAGCAAATTTTCCCACCATTTTTGCTACTGCTTGTTTCTTGCGCTTTTTAGATACCAAACAGTATTCAACAAATATCAAATATTCAATATTATAAAACACTCTATTAAAATAAACCATATCTAGTCCATATGGTCTAATAAAACCGTTCATATTCATAAAATGTTTATAAATCTTATTGTCTTGATCATCAAACGCGTGCACTACAAGTCTCTCTGAATCATGTACCAAAGGCAAAACGATCAGGAAACATTTCAGCTCCATTTCTTCTTTCTTTCAATAATAAACCACTTCTTCTCGTAACTCTTCAAAAACACAGTCTAACAATACGTCGAATAATTTGGGATTGAGAAATAACAGCCACTTTTCCGGAGTTCCCTTGTGCTCAAGATGACAGCCTTGAATCAAGGCAGCAATATGGCAACAAAGTTTTACCCACGAAATGCTGTACATGCAATGATTGCTTGTTAATTCAGGCAAATTGGGCACGTTGTGATATAAAAGTTCTTTCCAACCCAACTCCCGAAGTCCCTCTAATTCATTGCGAACCCAATTAATGCTCACCAACTCATCCCCTTAACTAATGGCCAATAAAAATTTGGCCCAAAACAAATTCACTATCTGTTTTTTTCGTGTCTAGTAACACAATTCATTTTTTTCCCAAGTAAACTTTTCGCCTCAAAACTCAAAATCCAACTAACAAGCAACCGCACACGAAGCGGAAATTTATATTTTCAAAACACAAATACATCACCATTGAAACATGTCAATCAAGCAGGATTTTTAGTTTATTTTATTTTCCAAAAAGAAAATTTGCTTTACTTTATTTTATTTTCCAAAAAGAAAATTTGCTTTGCTTTATTTTATTTTCCAAAAAGAAAATTCGCTTAAATCAACACACGTCAACCAATCAGGGATTTTTATTTTATTGTAAATATTTTTTCAACTTTTTTGTATATTTTTCAGTTTTTCTTAAAACAACGATAAAAAATCATTACAACAATCAACATAGTTTTTCAAAGTATTTCTATATTTTTCTTGATTTACCCTAATTTTATTTTACAATCTACTTTTCGCCGTAGTTTGAATTACTGCTCCGGTTTCATATTTACCCAGTTAAAACCTTGAAGCTCTTTCTCTCTCTTTGTCACTCTAATAAAATTGCAGCCAAAATAATAAAAGGCAAAAAATGGCAAAAACGCTATAGATGAGCAATTCAGCATAAACAACAGCTTCGAACAGAGCAACAAGGCTATCTAGGTCGTTCATTCTTTTTTTCTTCACGCTTTACCTTCTATGTTACTTTCTTAACAACTATTTTAGCAGATCGTTTAGCTAAAAGTGTCTCCGTCCAGTTCTTAAACAATCCTTCACTAACGCACATATCATAAATTTCATTGCACAGTTCCCTATTGTAGTCTCAAAATCCCAATTGTTTTTTACTGATTACGAATTCTCAAATCTCTAATTTTTACCAATAAACACAAAAACTTAGCGTATTCTACATATCTAATATGAACCGTACACATATTTTCACGATTGAAAAATTTCAACTCCATTCCGCACGATTATCTTGTCGCCGTAACTAGCTGACATTTCATTGTCTCCGGTTTCGAACCAATCCTTGAATTGAAGCTCTTTGAAAATCTCTCGACACACGTCAACTTCGTCAATAACGACCGTTTTATTCAGCGCCGTCGCTTCTCCAAAGTCGGAGAAATAACGCGTCAATTTCTCTTGGATTTTTGGCTTGCAACTTATTATAATAACACGGAATTTCCTATTCGTTAAATTGAGCTTCACCAGCGATAGGTCACCCTTAAAAAATTCAACATCCACAGAATACATGTTCCAAACCAAATCACAGACTTCAGAAACGTCATCTGTGCCAACTAGCACGCAAAAAACCTCTTTTAATACCCTCGACTGCATAAATTATTTCATTTTATTTTTTGGAAAGAAATTACTGATTTTTTTTTCCCGATATAAGTCTGATTTTCTCTCAAAAAATTCTCACCAAATTCTTTGCACAATATCATTTTTGGAAATGAAAAAAATTGGAAAAAATTTAGATAAAAGCTTATCTTCAATCATTGAATTCACTAGTCGTTGTCGTCGTCATGGAATCAGCACTTGCTCTAAGATCTTTCGCTGCTCTTATAAACCGTTGCAAAAGAAAGCAGGAATTACATGATGTTCTAGAGAAAATCCAAGATCTAGTAGAATTAAGAAACAAACTTTGAGAAACAATATTAAAATTTCACAAAGATTATACAGAGTACAAAGTCATAGACAGAATGTTCATGAACGACGAAATCAATCTTGATAAGATGATCCAAATGATCGAGAAAAAAAAAGAATCCAGAAACCAGACAGTTAAGGAAAGTCATGGATTTTTCAAAGCATACACCACCAAGCTCATCGAGCAAGATTCTTCGCTAATTTACGAGTTTATTGGTCAAGAGGACGCAATCAGTCGAATCATAAAACTCATGTACAGAGAATACCACATCCATCAAATCGAAGGCAACGAAGAAGAAGCAAGTAAGACAGAAGAAACACCAACAGTTTCAAAATAAAACTATTCCTATGTAATTCTTATGCTTGTACTTAAAGACAAATTATTCACCGGCAAAAGTTAGTTGATATTTCATTGCTTGTATTGAACTACTTCATGTAAGAATACAAAAAATGCAATTAAAAATTGAGGGGTTTCAATGAGTAAAACATGGACGACCACTAAAATATTAGTGATTGAATGCATGTGAACCCAAAGCCTTGGTTGAGCAGAATGACTGTATTCCCATCTAACAGATCTGTTGTATAATCTCAAGTGGTATGCAAATCGCGTGCACTTGCCGCTTCGTTGCTTCCCACTTATATCAACAAAACGAGCAACGGCAAATTCAAAATACAATAAGCTTCGTTCAAAAAGCGTAATTTGCAAGCATCAAACCATTTTACAATACATTCGCACGCGTTCAAACAACAAAAAACACAAGAAAATTTAGAAAAGTACAAAAACCAAACTAAGTTTTATAAAGAAACCTACATTAACAATACGGTTCATCGTAAGGCTACGTCAACAATACCATTCTCGCAAATATCATTCGAAAACAAGGTTTAAAAGAGCACTCACCAGTCATCCATCTTTGATTTTCTTCAAAAAAACAAAATTCTCGCCCAATTACGATTTTTCAAATCGAAATTCGTGTCTCATTATTTTAAAACGGTAATTTCACGCACACGTCAATCACGCGGCGTTTGCATTTCAAATTTTAAAAAGCCTAATTATGAATCGTTTTCGAATTTCAAAACAATTTTAAAACGGAAATTAAGCGCTTAACGTCTGATGGATTGATTGATGGCTCCGCCCCATACATAAGTGACAACGCCACGTGCATCCGATCATTTCGCGCCAATAACCCGTCGCCAAAGCAGCAGCAGCAGCAGAAGTTCCACGATGACGCTTTCCTCGACGATACAACACCCAACTCCTCGACGCGCACGTCTTAACAAAACCCCCCTGTCATCTTTCGGATGCTGACTCGACAAGAATTCCCAACGACGACGACGCGTTCCTCGACGTAATTTTCAACCCCCATCCTCGACGACGCTAAGAAGAAACACCCCTCCTTTTTTGCATAATGAGGCGAAGACCGCGTGATCGCAAATGGACCAATCGCGTGACCGTATTTCCATCATCTTTTGGTGTATCCAACCCCCCAGTTTCAAACACCAACACTGGTTAGTTTCAATACACCAAAAGACCATCGAAATACGCTCACATGATTGGTCCGCTCACGATCACGTGGTATCTACCTCATTATGCAAAACAACCCCCCCGGAAAATCACCCAATTTTTTGCACTTTTTTGCTGAGTCAGCTAAAATCTGTAATAAAAACTTATACTAGTTTTTAGCTTAGCGACCGCCCCTTCAAAAAAAAGTTGTCCCTATACCATATTACTACTTATGATCATCCTAGTCAACGCCGTCATGATTGCCTCTTGTTGACGATGGAAGAAAATGGTTATTGATGGCTGGACTGCAATAGAAAGACTAAGCAGTAGGGGCATGGCATGGCCTTTATGTTTGGAGACGGTGAGAGTTTTAAAACTAGAATTTCATGACAGTATTTTAGACTATCTGAGAGATCTTGAATGCAACCCCGATCCTGCGCTAGTTCATTCCTTGATGGAACTTCATCTCAGTCCTTTCAACAATGAATTTAATTATGTTTTAAACTATCTTTCGTACTGGAAACAAGACAAAGGATACTGTCAAACTAGTTTGTGAACGAGTATGACACTAGAGAATATATAAGCGAGTGACTCCTTAGGACATTAGTTACATTCAAGTACTGGGCAATGAAGTGTTTGCATGGAGAACCGGCTGCTTGCTCAACAAGGAAGAATGGTTCTTTCTGGTTTTGTGGTCAGAATGCTGGCTGTAACTTTTTCTGCACTGAAGAAGATGGGTACTTGTTTGAAAAAGCTACTGCTGCATGGAGAATTTTAGGAATGTGCCAGCCTCATTGTGATGGTCATCATAAACTGGCAAAGATGTGCATCATCAAAGGTCTACTGAAAGCTTGTTACGGATGACCCTTTTTACTGACGACCCGTTCTGGATATGGGGTAATGTAATTGATTCGGTGAAGCCAAATTGTCGTCACAAGTTTCCTTGTTGTATCTGTAAAGTCAAGAAAGAAAGTGTAAACAAGGATCGTAGATTCTTTTGCTGCTCGAATGGATAGAAAGATTTGTGTGGTTTTTTGAGTGGGTTCAAAGTGACGAGGTGGATCCTTATTGCTCTGTGAATTTTAGTATGACTCCGCAGTATTCGTATGATATTGCAGGTCACTAAGTTGGAGCAACATCCATAAACGATATGACAAACTATTTCCAGAGCATGACAATTGTTTACTTTATGTTTTTATACTGTTTACTTATCATGAAATGTACTACATTGTTTTGAAATAAACGTGTGTTTTACTTGATGTTGTTGCTTGAACTGTGCCATTTATGTGTACTTCTGGTTCGCGATGGGTATTATTTTCGACGAACTAATAAGGAATGATGTAACCATTAATAAAAAAATGTTGTCACACCATATTCATTTCTGTCCTGAGCATCAAACACCATTGTATGAGCAAATGATATCGCGCGTTCATCCCAACAATTTAGTTGAAATCGTTTGCGCCGTGAATGTGAACAACTTTGGATGTGCTATATCCTATTTATCTTTAATATATTTTTTAAAAGACTCGTGCTCGAAAGATCTTATCCGTTTTAAGTTCTTTGAAGTGTTATCCGTTATCCGTTAAGTGTTATCTTATCCGTTTTACCGTAAGATTAGTTGCTGAGCCTCTGAAAACACCTAATTTTACCGAGTTTATGACTGAAGAAAGTTTTTTCTACAAAATGGTTTCTTTCTTAGGATGTATTTTGTCAACATAAACTAAAATGGCAAATGAGATGAAAGTATTAAATGTTTGACCTGTGAACCCAATGGATGTTAGATTCAAAACACCTGCCAATTTTTGTATTTGTGGTCAAAGTCAGAGTGGAAAATTGGAAATGAAACAAGGCTTACCAGGAAGTTGAAGTTTGATTAAAATTCTATGAGTCAGCACTGCATAAAAAGATCATATGAGATAGCAAGCACGCCTGCGCATGTCAGTTTTACAAGCTTGAATGTGAATGTACCACATGTATACAAAACATCAGCCATTTGGGTTTCAGGAAGTTTTTCCTGGGCAAGTTATTTATACAACTGTCCTGATCAGTAGAAGGGCCGGCTTATAAGATTACAATATGAGTGGGCATATGATCCCTTGATGCAGTGCTCACTCATAGAATTTCAATCAAACTTCAACTTCCAGGTAAGTCTTGTTTAATTTCCAATTCTATTTCATCATCACTGTATTCGGGATCCTATGAGATTTCAAAGCCTTGCATTCACATGAGAGACCAAAACCCACACGTGTTAATGCATTTAATCAACAAACCTGCCTCAACAATAACATTGTTAACTAACAAAAATTTCAAAAGAATGACGTCTTGCTCAGTCATTATGAGCTTAAAACTGCACTAGCAAATACTTGTTCACTGCTAACAGGTTTTTTATAAAACTTATCAAATGTTCGTGAAAAGGACCATCCTGCTTTGTCCAGAATATCTTGAATTGGCACTGAAGCAGTTTTAGCCTTTGATATTGCCGCCGATCTAGTACTGTGCGGTTTGAAAAGATTAATATCTACCCCAGCTTCTGTCATGATTTGGCGCATCCATCTCGATATAGTATCTTTGTATACCTTGTGATGAGGTTTCATGTAACTGACAAAGAGCTTTATTTCATTTCTTCTCAACAGTTTTGTTCGTTCTAGGTAGGTGGGCATGTGTTTAAACACACATATTGTTTTATGTAAGGGAAATGCATGTAGAGCAACTGTAGGTGGTGTATACCCTGGCCTACTTTGTTTAACATGTTCTGGTAACATAAATTCATATTTTGATGTATCTTGTCTCATAAAAGGTATGTCAAGCATGTATAGACTTTGTCCTCGTTGTGCTGAAACCAACGCAATCAACATCACCAGTTTCAATGATAGTGTTTTAAGGTGCAGGATGTCAGCAACCTCAAGGTTCGATAAGTGAGTCAAGACAGGTTGTACATCCCAGGTACTTTGATACCAAGGTCTGGGCGGTTTGAGCCTGTAAATGCCTTTCATCAAGCGTGAAATAAACAGGTGGCTCCCTATGGTGGTTGTTCCCTTGGGTAACACAATTGCAGAAAGTGCACTCCTTGCTGTGTTGATCGTTGTATATCCCAGATCTTGTTCGTGTAATTTTACTAAGGAATCAATAAGAACATTGACAGGAGGATCATAGAGATTAGTTTCCCTTTCAACACAAAATTGTTGCCATTTTTTAATGTAAGGTTCATATTGCTTTTGGGTCCCAGCAGACCATGACTGAAAGATTATGGTTGAAGCTGCATCTCAAATGCCTCTCTGTCTCAGGCTTTGCCGGAGACTTTGCAAGCCATTAATCGAAGTTGATGTCTCAAAGGATGAAGATCCCCATTGTGGGGTTGTGTCAGCAATGTATTGCTTTGAGGTAGAATAAGAGGTTTGTCCACCAGGAGATTCAGCAGCACTGTGAACCAAGGCTGTGTTGGTCAAACTGGTACAAGTAGTACCCGTGTTGCATTGTCTTGTACAATCTTTTGAAGGCATGCATTTATTACACTGAAAGGTAGAAAAGCATAGAATAAGTATAGGCCCCAGTCCATATAAAATGCATCAATAAATTTGGCACCAGGGTCTGGCCGCCAAGACACGTAAGAAGAGACTTTGTAGTCAAGTCTTGAGGCAAATAAATCTATATCAAATTCTTGCTATCTAGTGGCAATATCTTGAAAAACTGGAAGTGCAAGTGACCATTCAGTGGAGGTGTTAAACATCCTTGATTCTGAGTCAGCCTCTATATTCTGGCATCCTGGGATGTGACATGCACTGACCCATAAATCTTTTGTTATACACCACTCCCGTATTTGTCTCACCACATTATCACATTCTAGGGATGGCATGCCCCCCATGGATTGATGTAGGCAATTGCTGTGGTATTATCACATTGAACACCGATATGTTGTTTGGAAATATTGTTGCAGAGGGCTTTTAATCCAAGTAAAACAGCTTGCATTTCTAGGCAATTGATGTGCTCTTGCCCTTCCCCTTGGCCCCATGGGCCACCTGTTTTAGTGTTACCAAGAACAGCACCCCATCCGTGGGTAGAAGCATCAGTAGTAAGGGTTAATTTAGGCTTGCTAGGCATAATAGGTCTAAAAGCTATGTCAACGTTAGCTACCAACCAGTTGAGCTCACGTCGAGCTTGTTGCGATAGGGACATAGTCAAATCATAGTCCCATTTACTGTTACGTAGTGCTGAAATTTTATTTCTTTCTAAGTCCCTGTAATGTAGAGGCCCAAACTGTATCCCTGGGAAACTGGAGACCAGTACTCCTATTACCTGGGCCACCTCCCTAATAGTAGGGCTGTGTTTAGTTAGCATGCTATTGCATAGGTCCTTGACCTTGGTTATCTTTCCAGGTAAAAGCTTCCCCTTCATGGGCAAGCTATCAATTAGAAATCCAAGAAACTCAAATAACTGCGTTGGATGCAAAACAGTTTTTTCAGGATGGTTTTTCACAGATCCCAATTTTGAAAAAAAAAATTCATAGTATCAATCACATTGTTATGACAGGACTTGTAGTCATAACCAACTAATATTGAATCATCAATATGACCCATGCATGTGTGACCTAGCCCTCTCAGATGAAAGTACACTGGTTTTAGAATCTTGGTAAAAATCCTTGGAGCAGATGAAAGCCCATTAGTGAGACAAATAAATTGATAATAATTTCCTTTCCACTCAAACATAAAGAATTTTCTATCTTCTTGTGCAACTGGTACAGCGTGACCAGACTTGGTAATTTAAATTACTTTCAGTAATTTTTGGCTATTTTTTGGTATGTTTTGGTAATTAGAA
>JAOBYK010278898.1:0-19921 GCA_025434845.1 Phenganax subtilis | reverse complement strand
CATTAAAAATCTTTACAGAGCATCGATAGTTCCAAAATTTGAGCCGCTCCGTTAGCAATCCAGTGTAGTGTAAACGGAGCCTTAATTGGCCCAGTTCCTGGTCCCATTAGTACGTTAGTACTTGTTTAATAAGACACGAAAAGAGACACGTAATTTTTTAAAACATAAAATTCCATACAATTCTTCTTTCGGTTGTTTGCAAGATAGGTGTTATTACAATTTAAACTTTCACGTGTGTGTTCGTGTCAAAAACGCCTAAGTAGAAAGCAACCTTTAGGAAGCATTAATATTCACGGTTTACGTCACACTTTCAGGTGCACATTACGCTACGTTACGTCGCATTATGTCCCGCTTTTAGAATCACTTTAGGGGCCAGATGTACGGGGCTCCCACTGGAGCTACCTCGTTATTCTTACACGTTTTTATGCTTTGAATTCACATTAGCTCTTTTACAACAAGGTATTTCGTTTACACAGATATTTATTTCCTCTTTTTAAGTTTGTTGGATTTTGATGATAACCTGAGAATGGCCTATTGCTCTATATATCAAAATACGAGCACGGTGACAACATTTTTATTGCATTCTTTTCCCTTAGGGAGGGACTTTCAATGGGCAAGATAATAGAAATTCCATCCCACCATTTTTGTTAAAAAGCAAAACTGGTATTTTCTTGAATGAATATTTTCTATAGTATTAAAAAATGTTCATCTTCCCCAACCCCGATTCAAGAAACTGCGACCAAGTAACCAAATTGTTTACTTTTCGCACCATTACGGAACTAGAGACTCGTTTCTAAAGCCGCGCATGACTTCCCACATCGCCCCACGAAATACTTCGACAAATGGGTAAAAGTTCAGCGTATTTTTTCTCCTAATTATTTGTTCTCCAAAATGTTTTCATACGGATAGCTCAAATTTTTGTTTTTAATTATATATGTGATAGGTGTAGCTAAATCGTTGAAAGAGTTTCTCTCCTTCCTTAATATTGTATTTATACCTGATGCATGCCAATGGAGCTGCACGCAAAAGATTGATCATCGCCTCATCTATACAACTGCTACAACATTTTTACGGTAACACAATGAGCTTTTAGTTTTATTAAATTTTAACGAAGTTCTAATCATATTTGTTGTATATGTATAGGTGATAGTATGGTTTCGAGTGCAATTTGGAAATAATATGCACGAGTGAGTTATTCAAAGACGATCAAAATTGCACGAGTCCGAAGGACGAGTGCAAGTTGAAGTCTTTGAAAAACTCACGAGTGTATGTTATCTCCAAATTGCACGAGAAGCCATACCATTACTTATTAATAATATACAAAAAAATGTGCGAGACAAACATCCGGTGATCATGAAAACTTGATCATCCGGTCGTGTTTTAATTGGTTTACGCAAAGTCACGCGACATGCGTCCTAATTCTTAAAATATTTACAATAGTTGTTAATTTCAAACGAGCAACGGAAGTAGTTAGAATCGTAGAGTCAAAACATTAAATAATTTGGGTTTATAACGCTCAGATGAGTTAGTCACAGATTTTTGCACAGCTGTTTGGGATTAAACGCACTGAAACCAACCAATCACAGTCGAGTAACATTTTCTTGTATACTGTTATTAAATAATAAAAATACTATTTTATTGCGTTTCTAATGAAAGAAACGAAAGCTCGACAACAAAGAAGCTCAACTCAAATTTCAACAAGCAGATACATTTTAGCTGCCTTGCATAAAATGTGGTCAACAAAAACTTTCGCAACAGAAAATTGTGTGCAAATTTTCTGTTATAGTCACCGGACAAAAAAGACATAGAACACATTGTTTTAAAAAAATCAAATTTTCTAGAAAGAATTAGAAGTCTTCAAGAACTTGCAATAAGGAAACAGCCATACCGATCAAAGATAAAATGAAAAAACAATAAGCATTTTAGATCATGGTTGGCTCCATATAGTCGTTAATGTCGCAAAACAAGAGCCACAATGTTTCTCAACAGCCCAACTACTCTATCTTCTTCGCAGTAAATATCGCAGAAACAGACATACTATCTAGCAATAGTTGATCTGCAAATAATTAAAGTGAAACTGTTTTTTCTGTTTTAGAAAGATTGTTACTCTATTTCAGGCACGTAGTTAGGATGTAAAACGTTTTTTTCTTGACTTCAATTAGAACTGTCATATTTACTACAAAACATTACTCGACACTGAAGTTCTTTTTTTCTTCTATAGTTCTTATTGTCTTTAATTCCATTTTTTATTGTATCAGTTTTGACGCCCACGATTTCCGTTTCTCGTCTGGTTTCTAGCCTTGCTTGGCTGCTTAAAGTCTACCCCGTGTTGCCAAATATGTCAGACATGGTTTTACGTCACCAAAATAAGTCAGGATTGTCAGCCAAAAACTCTTTCCGAGCAAATTAAATTATTTAGGTTTTTTTTAATTTTACCTTATTTGGACTGTAGTTGAAATCACTTCATAAATTTTTTGAGGGAAGAGCGGGTGAGGATAAGACTTGAGGGGGTGCCAGTGCGCCCTCGCACGCCCCTAGCGACGTGCATGCTCTTATATTTCCAACATGTACGACCATATGAAAACCAGGCTTAAAAATATCGAAAACTTTCATTATTATCTGCAAGAGTTCCGCTTTACAGTAGTTCGATTTTACCAGCGCTGAACTCAGTGCTATAGTTCCGGGAGATCGACAAAAAAGCGTTCTCGAATAGAAGATTTACCGGGGTCAGTTGTTCAAAACCCGTTCAACTTTAACGGTGGATAAAAACACACTCCCACACATCTTCTACAGCAATCAAATCAAATCTCAAGTAGTAAAGCAATGGGTAAGTACATAGTCATAGTTGTACGGGCTTAGAAACTTTTTTGGGAGGGAGCAGATGGTAGTCCGCCCGACGAGTGCCGAAGACGCAAGAATTCCTAGGGGTCAAGAGGCATGCCCCCTGGGAAATTTTGAAAACTGAAGTCTCTAAAGTGCTATTTCCTGCGTTTTGGCGTGTGGGATTTGTGCATGGAGCAAGTGAGGAACTAATACAAAGTATCAGGAATATCACTAATACACTGCAACACGACCAAGTCTAATGACTATTTTTATGTCATAAATATAGTATGTAGCTTTTATTAAAAACCTAACTCAAACTCCTCTACAAGTTTATCCCGGTATTATATACTACATAGTTTCACAAGAAATAAGTTCGTTGGCCAAAAACGTCAACGAATTAGTTCAAATCGGTGTTCGATTCGTCGCCGACGACGTCTGTTTCGCACCTGTTACTAAGTAGTTCGCGGTCGCGCCAATCAGGTATGAATAACTGCATAGCCAGTCGTGCAAACGAAAAGGTATGTTTATTTTAATTGTTTCTATCACATTTATGGAAACTTATACGTTAGCCGTGTTTGCATATTTTCAAAAAATTTGCGATTTGATTCTTCCACTAATAGCATATTGTTCTTTAGAAAGACCAAATTGATCTCAGATAAAAAGAAAAATTGCCCGACTCTTTAAGGGCAATTTGCCCGACTAAGGTACATAGTTATTGCAGTCAGATTAGAAGTTTTCAATTTCGTTGTTCAGGAAATTAATAGATATGATTTCTATTTTGAACTAAGTCTTAGCACTATTTCAGCTAAACGCCATTCGAACAACCAGCCTCAGGTGTTATAGAACCAAACTGCCTGACAGTTGCGTTATTTTCATCTCACGTTTTGATCACTCTTATTTAATATAGAAACCATAAGTACTCAGAGATCTGAACATCGTACTACTTTTCATGAAAAATGTATAAACAGCTAAGCTATTTTAGTACGGTTTTGACCAAAACGAAAATAAGAAGTTTCATTACAATTGACCATAACGAAAAAGATGCCAACATGTACATTTTACCAGATTACATTGCAAGCTTAGAGTATCATGAGTGAAACAGATGACAAGAAAAACACCTAATGTTGTAAAATTTTAACGCAACAAAAAATATAACGTCTTGTATCATGCCTGCCTGTCAATAAACGCCACTTCGCTCTTTTAAACGACTTCTGACTGCAATGCATGCTGATAAAAGTGTACATCCGCCATCTTTTTTGTTATGGTTAATTATGATACTGGAAAACAGGAAACTAAAGTAAAACTCTTCTTGAACAATTTGGGGTCTAAGCTAAGCTCAACTGTGGGCAAATCAGTAGATAACCGGCATAATTTAGCCAAAACAATTCGCTAGACTTAAAATCTGGAAGTTCTTTAAGAGACGTTCATTGAAATAAGTTTTCTAGTAAGTTAAAATAGCTTATATAAACGAAGTAAGATATAGAGTATATTTTTGTCTCATGTAAGATATTAGGATACATAATATAAGGTACATAATAATTTCTGTACATCTTCAATCTAAGGAGACTCAACAGTATATCACCTTGCAGTGAGTTTGACCACCTGAAAAAAGTTTATTGTTATTGTTAAACAAACAAAAAAATGCGCGAAATAGGGTCAAACACTCGCGACGTCGCAGTTTCAGGAGATTGGGGAAAGAGTTTTTATGCACAAGCCCCGTCCGCCCTGCAGGATCATCATATGAGGATCATTGACTTCTTTATGCGGTCAACACATGTGACTACGTCATACTTTGTTGGCTGAAATAATTCAAATATTTACGAATTTTCAATCAATTTTTAATCAGCAAAGAACTTACAAAATGTGCGAAGCTTGAGTTATTTACGATTCGGAAAACATAGTGAGAGAAGAATAAACGAAAATGACACAAATATATAAGAGTACGACCTTGTGATAATTCAACGATAGCATCAAAATATTTTGGAGTCATGGGACTTATTGTGGGTATATTTTATAAAGGTCACTTGCGATAGTATTTACTAGCATTTGTGAGAGGTAGGTAGAAGTATTCAAAAATATTATGCTGTCGCTTGAATGTTATTAGTGTAGCTAAATACTGTAGTTCCGAACGTATCCTTTTATCAATCAATTGAGCTGCATGGACAATTGAATCATCTGACACTAGGAGTGTAAACATTGCATCTGAATCTTTAGAGTAGTAATATCATAGACACTACTTAAGCCTTTGTCTTGCAAGGTCTGATTAACGACAAATTTACTTCATTAATTATACATTAGGTACGATTAGCGTCTAAATTTGATCGCAGGATGATTAGTTACTAATTGTTAACAATAATATTAAAAAGTGATTGCATGGAATTATGGTCGATTAGTGATAAAATGGCCTTCAAGCCTTGGGAAGTTTGGTATAAATTCCCTCCATGCTGCGTGCCTTGAGAATTTTACTAAACCTCACCTTTCGGGCACATTTAATCACTAATTGACCTGAATTAATTGCCATGCCATTACTGATAAATATTTTGGCAGATATTTTAATTTACCCATTGATTGGCAATCCATGTTACTCCATCTACTGCCAAACAATTTTACTCTGTTTAATGCCAGATGACCTTAATTTCTAGGGCAAGGTTCTTGTCAGTTATTAAAGTACGTAAACCAATGAGCTGCAAGATATCTTCTTGGCGACCTCTATCATCTGGCATTAGACAGAATGTAAATATGTAGGCTGCACTGAGGCACTTGAAGTTGTCGGGCACCATACTTGGTGATGATGTAGTTGATGAAATACTTTAGATTTTTATCAGTATCTATGAATATTTTAATAAGAACCTGGTCACTCTGTTATAAATATGTTTACAGAGTCAAAATGTCATCAGTGAAAGTTGCTGTAAGAGTAAGGCCTCTTAATCGAAGGGAGATCAGCCGTAAAAGTCAGTGCATAATCCAGATGGTTGGCAATAAAACAGGTATAGTACTTATACTATTGGTGACAAGCAAAGTTCAACTTGCAGAATAAACAAACATGCTAAAAGATGAGGTCCAGTACATTTTTCAAATTGCCTGGGTTGGAAATAAAAGTATGTGTCAACTGTCAAATCTGCCACCTTTGCCTGACCTTCCCTCTGGTGTTTAACTTTAGTAAAGGCATTAGACAGAGTGAAGGTGAATAAGTAGGGAACATGGCATATTGTGTTTTGAAGGGTTAATTGGCTAGAAGAACCTCACCCTAAAAAGTAAAATTGTTTGGTGTTTGACACAGCAAAGAGCACACTGGATGTGTTGTTGTTCAATGAATTGACGTGAAAACTAAGCAAATAAATGAGTTTATGATAATAGTATTTATTCTGGAAGCTCCCCTTGTTGAAGTGGTTTTCTGGAAGGTCCTGCTGTTAATCTATAATACCTACATCTGCATAGTAAAATCTAAGTGAATCAGTACTATACTAAGTATTTTAGCAATGTTGCTCAAGCTTGAATTTATGAATATTGAACTATTTACAGTATATAGCCAAAAGACAAATTTATAGTAAGTAGAAATACTCAATAGAGAATTTGGATAACACCAGTCTAAAAGTTCTGGTTAATGTAAATACAACAGTTCTTGCACTGTGCTCTCCGCTAATTTAGTTTTTTCTCCTTCAATGTGATATGACTGAGCATAGCCTTTCAAATTTGGAACTTCTTGTGTCAATGACTCTTGGTAACCAGTCAAGGCACACCACAATCTAGAGTGCACTACTTATTTATTCAACTCATTCTATAATGCGATTTGACTTTACTTCATTCTCAATTGAGTATTTTCTTGTAGTAATTGAGTGGCTGCAGTTTTATCTCAATGAATTGATTTGTATAGCATTGTATTACTTAAGATTATTCAGGGAAACCTATCAATTGCCACTGATTTTCAAAGGGTTATGCCATATTTACTAGCAAAAATATTGACATGGAATTATAATATTTACAAAATTAGTTATCATTTAGGTTTAGATTCCAGATCTTAGCTCCCATATAACTAAAGCTTCCCTTCATAGAATTTGTCCTTGGTATTATTTGGCTTAAATTCATAATTAGAATCGTTACAATTTTCAAAAGGGTTACCTGTTATCTGTAGACAGTTATCATTCGTAACTTTACTCAAATGTTGTTCCATGAGATTCTGTTGACTCTCTTCCAGTGTTTTTCAGCCTACTTTAAGTACTAATTGTTTTGATTGAACTGTGTAGCCTGAAATGACTCTTGCCACCCTGTTTTGAAGCTTTTGCAAATTTAAGTTCAATGTTTTTGAACAGTGAAGTGAGGCAGAATAAGTGCATTATGAATCAGTTTTAAAATATCTTAAGAGGCAACAGAACTACAAAATGTAGCATTCCTATACCCTTTGAAACTCCCTGGGTAGAAATCCTAAGTAGGATCCTAAAAGGATGCTTCTAGGATCCTTTTAAGATCCTTTTAGGATCCTTCTAGGATCCTTGTAAGATCCTTCTAAGATCCTGCTAGGTCCTTCAAGAGAACCCAGGATCCTATAGAATCCTGTTCAGGATCTTGTGGGATCCAGTACGATCCTAAAGGATCTTACCCAGGACCCCACAGGATCCGGCAAAATCTTCTTAGGATCCTATACGATCTCATAGGATCTTACCTTACTCCTACCAGAATCCTACTAGGATCCTGCAAAGTCCGTAGTTGGTTCCTGCTGCCACGATCTTACAGAATTTCGAGCAGGATCCTAGATATTCGTAAAATCGCTTCATAAATAATATAAAATTCAAAGCTAAGAATAACCAAGCAAAATCATGCTCTAAATCTTCAATATTATTCTTGACCTCCTCCATGCCTTCAACGTGTCCAAACACTTTTGGTTCAAGCTGATCCGTATGTCGTGCCAGGTTCTCTTTCTCCGATTCTTTTTCGCCATGTTCAATAGCTATACATCCTACGAAACAAAAGAATAACATGTTTTAAATTAGTCTTGCTAGGGAAATCACATGTCATTGCAAATTTAAGCCTGACTTATCTTGGATACAGTATGTCGTTTTACAATGATATGTTGTTGTTATAAGCATACTGCGAGAACTTACTTTTTATCCAGTTTATCTTTTCTTGATTCAGAGGGGATTTCTTGCAGTGCTCACTCGGCTCCACTGCACCCTTTCTCGTTTCTTCTTTGGTGAAGAGATGCAATAGCAGGCTTGTGGCACACAAATTCGGTTTCTTGAATTTTTCATTCACGTCCGCAAAAAGGTTCACCCCACCACTTCTTTGAAAAATCGAAGATTGCTTGCCGTTCATTAAGCAGCTCTCAAATGCTCAAAAACGCACTCTATTAAATGGTTTCAATAACTTGTAACAAAGCTGACATGTGTCAACGAACTTGATTAGTCGATTTTCTTTTGATTTGATTCATTTAGGAAAGAAATTTTGCTGTATTCTTTTTGCATAAGGATTTTGGCAATAACACAATTTCTTAAGTCAGCTTACTGAAATACTTACAAATTCTTCCTGATTATTAATTTCTACAGCCGCATCTGCATTATTGCGAACACTTGAAGATCCATTTGAGCTCTGCAATTTATTGGAAATCGTATGAACATGTCAGTTCCCTTTGTTTCGTCTTCTTTACAAAAAATGCATTTAGAGATCTTGTTGAGAACAATTGCAAATTTTGTTTTCTAATAGATATTTATATTATCTGCGTAAATCAATGGAACTTCGATAAGAAAAAATCATTTAAATTAGCAACGATGCCTTGGTTCGAATTCCAATTAGATCTGGATATTCTTGCTATATGTAGGAGAAACACTATCGGCTGTGCACTATAGATTTGAGTTTATTTTACTGGTGCCCTGGCCTTCTTCTCTGGTGGTGTAAAAACTGGAAACAGCAGTGAATCTGTGTCTTTTTAACCTCGTCTCATTAACAAGCTCCTCATGCAACTGAGCAGTAATCTCTTTCTTTGCTGTCAGACTAAACTTACCATCATCACATCTGGGCAATGTCTAGCAGTATTAGTGTTTTAAATGACATTATACCAGTAACAAATAGTAGCAAATAGTAACAAGAATTGACCAGTTCAAAGTCCGAATTTTTTCTCAACTATTTTTAAGTCGCCCGTGTTTGAGGATGCAGTGTTTAATTCTTTACTATAGAAACCTCCTAAGAAATATGAATCCTTGCCAATCCCCGTTAGCAACTAGATAGCTCAATGTGTGGAGCAGTGAACTAGAAATCCAAAGATGTGAGTTAAAATCTCACTCAAGATTACAATCTTTTGTTGTCCTCTGCTGGGCCAGATGATATAAATTTGAATTTAGTTTTTCATATCTCTGAGGATGGTTCTCATAATTAGAATAGTGGGCGTTCTCTAACGACATTCTATTAAATCGTAACAAAGGTATTTCCGATAAATTTGAAATAATCTCACTGGTAAGATAATCGCAGGAAAACTTCTGGCCGACATCAGTCATAGGCTGTACCTTTTGTGGAACCTTCAACAGGCTGCTAACCAATTCTGCCTCCTTACTCAGTTGTGCTGAACTATCAAAATTACATACAACATAATTGCATGCATAACAAGAGCTAATTACGATCATTTGCTATGCAAAATACGCACGCCATGTAAATGCAAGGAAAGGAAAGTGAATTATGTGTGTATACCATTTTTTGCTGATTTTACAGCATCTCCCTTCTCTTCCTCACCACTTGTCTCCAAGTGAGTGATTTTTGTGCGTTTGTATGTTTTGGATGAGCTTGCAGTGGATGTAACTTTCTGCTTGCCCGATGCTGAAATTAAAACCACTTTTACTATAAATTTCATGTTTTGTGTGGAGACATCATTTTATATTCTTTAAATACTTTTCTTTGACGATAAATAATTTTTCTCTTTTTTGTTGATGTTCAATATATCACTGTCAATGTCACTGTCCTTCAAAGAATCTACATTGAAGTTTCCACCCAATACTTGTTCCCAAGCTGCGTTCAGTAATGGCTGTTTCATACATAGTGCACTGCTGTCCGCCTCCCGTAGCACAAGACGATACGACAATTGAGATAACTATTAACAAAAACAGTGGCTCAAATTCTTTGGTGCATTTTACAAAATCATGCCCATATTTCAGCAAAACTAGCTGCACGCAGCTTTACATCATGAGTGTATATGAACTCTATAATCCTTGGTTGTGAACACCCTCCAGGCACCAACTTGCCATTGTGGACTTGAATAAACAACTATTTTCACATTCCATGTAACATGCATATATAATTAAAAAGTCTTGTTGAAACAACTACCTGTAGGCTGTCATACAATTTAATTATTTTCATTGCGAGTCATGCCACTAACACTGTATCACGTACAAATTTATTTTGGGTAAATGCAGATTAAGGGAAGCCTCGCTATGTTTAGTTATGTCTGAGGTTTGTGGTCACTCGCTTTAAGTTATAGACAATTTTCGTGTTTGTTTTCGTTTTTGTTGAGAGAGTGCACGCGTTGCACTTCAAATCAAACTGAAGAGTTTGGATATAAATCCTTATATCGTCAATTGGGTTATAAATTTTCTCACGAATAGACAGCAAAGAGTGGTAGTCGATGGTATTGTCACTAGTTACTTAGATATCAATCGTGGAGTCCCGCAAGGAACAGCTCTAGGACCGATCCTCTTCTCAATTATGGTGAATGAGATCAAACCAATTGACCAAAAAAATGAATTAATTAAATTCGCGGATGATATGACCTTAGGGGTTCCTGGAACGGATGAAGGCGATACATCAATAATTGAAGTGAATAAAATAATTGAGTGGTCTGATGCAAATCGCATGCCACTAAATATGGGAAAAACTTGGGAAATGGTTATACATGGGAATGCGCCTATACTTAACCCAATTTCAATGATCGAAAGAAAAACCTGGTTGGAAATTCTTGGTACAGTGTTGCAAGAAAATCCGTGTAACTGGGATATCCATTTTCACAAGTTAATTAGTAAAGCAAGTAGTAGAATGCATACAATGAGAGTATGTAAATATTATGGAATGACATTAGAACAATTAGATTTGTTATTTGATAGCTTGATTATGGCTGTACTGACATATGGAGTAGAACTGTGGGGATGCGCGTATTATAACAAATACTTGAGTCAAATTGACAAATTTGCAAGAAGAGCACGTAGATATGGCTATACCTCGAAAAGTTATTCTATAAAAGAAATAATCTGTTCCAGAGATAAGAAGTTATGGGATAAAGTAACATCAAACGGGAATAATGCACTGCAAGAGTTATTACCAAGTAAACTAGCAAGACCACTTAGACCTAGAGGACATAATTACGAATTACCATTGACATGAACAGAACGTTTTAAGAATTGTTATATAAATCGTTGTCTATTCAATTTTATATGATTCTATTTTGTAAATATTCTCTCTCACTTTAGAATTTTACTCTATCTTATTTCTAGTCAATATTTAAATTGCAATTATATTTTAAAGTTTCATGTAAACTTGGATGGGTGTTCTGAGTATTATAAATAAAGACTATTATTATTATTATTATTATTCAATAAATACTGCTTACACTAACGCAGCATCTCCCATAGGTGGCCTAGGGACAGAAAAACTGAGCAGCATTTACTACTTTAAATACTTGCCATCAAAGACAATATTTCCTTGGAATGTATCACCTTTGCTATCTCTCACAGTAACATTGTCCCTTATAACAGGATATTCTGGGCTTACAATATTTTTCTGTTCTACCAAACAATGACATATTTCCACTGGATAATACACCAGGAAGCATGCTTCGTTTTTACTTCGTACACCTATTAATTACAAGTAATATGGGCACGTAAAACCAGCTGGACCTCCATTAAATTAATTAGGAAGATGCGAGACATGAAGACTGTATGGTCAGTCTGCCGCAGTGATGCAAGGCAAGCCCAAAATTTTCATCAGCATAAAGCTAAGTGTTCATAAAAAATTTAGTTCCATTAAGTATAACTTGGTGAAAAGGTTCTTTAGGTAAAAAACGTGTAATTTTTATCAAGATGGCTAAAATCGAATTCTATAAATATAAGGTCTTGTCAACTGTTCTACTTGAAGATTTGTGTTGTTTGGATGCAGTACGCATACATGAATGTAGCTACAATGCATTATACCTCTTTTTTGTAGATTGGGGAATAATGATTTGACTATTACATGATTTTATATTAAGCCAATTGCACACGCCGCTGTTTTGGAGCGCCAACTGACCTGCAGAATTGATTAAAGTTTTAAAGAAAAATGCTCACTAATATGATCTTTAACACTCACTATTAAGGGCTTTCAACTAGTTATTTGCCTCTCATTGAACCATGATCGCCCCATTACAATCCCATCCATGGTGTGCGCCTAGTGTTTCATATCGCATTTGATTATTACTACGCGCAACTCAGAAGTGATGACGGTAATATTGCATTGGGTAGAAATAGCGTGTTTTACTGTTGAAAACTTACTCACCAGGAAACTTGTCTCTTAAGATCTTGTTCTGCATCCTCTCCGACATGGGAATCCTATTAATAGCCATAACAATATAGTTTTCTGTCAAAATCAGTTTCAGAAAGTCTGAAGCAACCAAGGTTGGACGTTGAATTGATTTCTTTTTTAGTTCACTCACATAACCCCAATTGTATCATTGGGCTTGCAGTCCTAGTGTACTTTAAGTTTCTTGTAAACCAGCTCAACTGAATCATTCATTAATAAGGTTTTTCATTGAATGATTTTATTTTCCAGAAAAACGAAGCAATAATGAACCAGATTATACATACAGGTGTGATAAAGGTAATAACTACTGTGATTGGGATACTGATAATAGAGTTCATGACGATCTTGATGACGGCAAAAATGGTAACAACTGCAGTGATTATGTTAACATTGGTGGTGATAATATCGATGATGGTGTGGGCAATGATAATTATGATCATAATTATGGTGATCATTATGCTTATGACAGTCATGACTGTGTCGGTGGTCGTGGAGATAATAATGGCCATGACGGCTTTAGTGATAATGGTCGTGATGATCGTGGTTACGACAGTGGTGACGATGGTGGAAGTGAAAATGACAACACAGATACTTTTTATGTGAACTTTGGTCATGATAGTAGTGATGACGATGATGGTCGCCATAGAGAACCTAATGGTGTGTATAATGATGATTGTGATGATGATAATGGTGATGATGATGATGATGCTGATGATGATGGTAGTAGCGATGAGAATTATGCAGATGAAGACAGCAATAACAAAAGTGACGAGGATCAATACTCGCATGTTTCACTCAATGATGCTTCTCCAATCTTATGCATGGAATTTCGCAGGACTTTATTAGTCATGCAACAGAAGCACAACTTTTCATCGGCAGCTACAAACAGTTTTTGAAGCTATTTCAAATCACACTTTCTACAGAAAACTAATGTCCATCTTCATAATTTAAACTGGAAACTGAATTTGACGAGCTTTCTTATACCTTTAAAAAACGTTCACTTGCCTAAAATGTCAACCTTTTGTAAACAAAGACAGTATCTGCACATATACAGTATGTTGTGAAAGCGGAAAAAAATGAACTTGGAGAAAATTCTTGTGTCTTCCACATAATTGACCTGCTTGAAAATATAAAAGTGTGTATTTCTGGTGAGTGAAGTCAAAGATTAGAAAGTCTTTAAGGCCAGAGTAATATGGTGCTGTATATGACTAGCTAACTAAGAAAGGTTCAACCTGAAATTTGGTTCAGCCTAGAGTGTTGCTAGAATGTTGCTCCCGATCGCTAATTGCGTTAGGGCAAAGAGCTCTTAGTCATATTTAAAAGTAGCAGTTGCTCTCTGCCTTCACTAGTGATTTTAATGACATTATCCATCAGGGTCTGGTTGTACAAAACTGCCGTGAAAGTTAACTAGAATTGGGTATGAATATCAACGAACCAGAATCGCCTATTCAAGATTTAACTACTTTTTAACTGCAAAATCCTAGTTAAAACATAGTTATAAGTTTTATGCAGCCAGCCCCAAGTATGTAATTGCTTTGCTCATAATGTGATAACCTATACTAGGCCTTTTTTATACAGAAGTTTTTAATTTTAAGACAGTAAATTGAAGATAATTGACATTTGTGTTGATCATGTAATGTTTTTCTAACAGAGAATTTCAGCGACATGAGACACTACATCAACAATTATGTCTTCACTGAGGGTACATGTATAATGATATTCTGGATGGTGCTGTATACGGGAAACTAAGCCAAACTGCCACGGAACGTGGAAGTTTTGGCATCACGCTGTTCTGGCATATTGATGGCACTCCAGCTCTAAAATAAAAAAATATGTCACTGTGGCCAATCCAGAGCTTTGTTGCAGAGATGCCACCAAGTCTATGGTATTGCTTCAAAAACATTTTACTTTGGGGACTTTGGTATGCAAGAAAAAAGCCAGAAATGAGAGTGTTCCAAAAACACTTTGTTCAACAATTAAAAACGCTACAAGAAGGCTTCCATTTGGATGTCAATGGTGATGAGACAAAATTTAAAGTTGTTATTGGTGGAGAAATGGTGGATTTGGCTGCAAAGGTGCCATCTATTAACTGTAGGTTTCATGATTGAATGTTCGGTTGTAGCACTTGCCTACATCCAGGAAGAAGATTACCAAGTTGTGGAAACAAGCGAGTTTATAAATATAGTCCTAATATTCCACCGAGAAGGAATCACTCTGACTTCGTATTGCATGCTACTCTAGTGGAACAAAGTGTGGAAACAATATATGGCATTATTGGCAAATCATCTGCACATGAAATTCTGGAAATTCCTGATATGGTCTTGCTAGACTACATGCATCAGGTTCTTGAAAGGGTATATACTAGAAGACTTTCAAAATGGTTCAACAGAAATTGCTTAAGTGGAGTAAGTCTTCAAGGTGAAGCAAGAAAAGAAACACTTTCTGGAGAAATAATAACAACTCTACTTCCACATGATTTCAAGAGAAAACTGGGCCAAGTAGAAGGTTTTAAGTGCTTGAAGGCAAATGAGAAGCAAACTATGTTTCTACATTTAGGACTGCCACCCCTTAGGCAACTGCTACCTGCAGAACTATTTTATCACCATTGCTTGCTCGTGACGGGTATCAGACTGCTGTGCGAAGGTATAACAGAAACCGACATCAACATAGTTGAAGTTATGCTCCTAAGTTACACCAGACTCCTTCCAAGTCTTTTCGACGTCATGGAATCGACTTATAATTTTCACTCACTTACTCATTTTCCGCAGCAGGTGGGAGATCATGGTCCTCTAATTCTACATTCAACATTCGTGTTTGAATTGATGTTAGCTCATCTAAAACGGTTGTTTCGTGGTAGCAGAGGTATACCCGACCAAATTATTAAAAAGCTGGCAAGTGCACAGCATGCAAATGGACACATCCTAAAGAAGTTTCAAAGAAATCAGGCAATAAAAGAACCAGCTAAAACGTTCTTGAAACCATCTATCTTCCAAAACGTAGTAGAATTGAATCGAAGTGTTAAGTTTATGTTACCTTTGCAGCAGAAATTCCCTGAAGTCCAACATGCAATACAAAATTTCCCTGTTGATGTTGATGGAATGGTGGTGGCCAGCCGTATGATGAAAGACAGGCAAATTTACCATAGTTCACCTATTCTCCTAAGAAAAACTCTGCTAGTTATTGGTGCAGTTTAGCGAAGAAGGGTCCGAGCACTTTGGAGAAAGTTGAATACTATGTAAGAAATGGTGATGATGGATTTTTGCAGTGGTCAATTTGTTTAAAAATCTCCAGTTGAACATTTCTGAGATAAATATTGTCCAGCCTGAAGACCTGGTTTTAAATGAGTTCTGGTCTGCTGGTTATCTTGGTTGCCACTTCACTGCAGTGCAATGGACCCAACAATACAGATACATAAATTGTTTGAGCATTAAACATCGCATTATTTTTGTTGAAACTGAAGAACTAAATGTTCATGACTATGTTTTGACAGTTTTAAAAAGTTACCAACATGACTGAGTTGAAAAACTGGGCCCTGTTTACATGGTAATGGATATGCATGGTCACAGCATCGACTTTTCTCCCTCAGAATATTTTTTTGAACAACTTTTTTACGATTAGTTGTAATTATGTTCTGCACCTTTATCAAAGATTTGTGAGTTGGACTGGTCTCAAAACTGCTTTATTTGATGTCGTGACCATGCGAATTCAGTACCGTGGAACCGGGGCCTTAATAGACAGCATAAGATGCCCTGGTTTCGATGTTTGGGTACAGGTATCGCCATGCCGATGTCAGCATGTCTAAACATAATTTCTACACATTTTTCTGTGGTAGACCAAGGTCCACTCACACTACGAGCATAGGTACGAGTAATTCACCTGTACTCGTACACTGGAATCGGGTATCATAACCTCTCTAATGTACTGTAATTGTACGTTTCGCTGTGATAAGCATGTTTATTTCACATCACTGTGCTCACATGGCCGATTTTGGATTGATGTCATTGATATTTCTAGCACGTCATAATTCTAATGTGATCACCTAGTGACTTCTAATTCACACTTTCTTAAATGTTTATTGTTAAAGTTCGTGTTATCGTAACAATTATATCTTTTACTTACTATGAATAAAACGACCTCATAGATCAAACAAAGTCAGGATCCAACTCAGTTTCCACCAGGCTATCATAACTTTAAATGCCATGAAAACATTAATTCCTGCACGAATCGTAGCTGGGGTATTGTTGATTCGTCTTTACCATAATTGAATTCTTTCAACATCAAGATCATAGTTTTTTATGAAAGGTCCTCATAGGTTCACATTTAATGTATACAGTGTGTTTCAAAAAGAATGTAACACAGATTTATGCATACATGTCAAATCAGTTTGATGCATTTCAAATTCGGTTATGCTGGGCCTCCCTTTCATAAAAAAAGGCAAAGAATCTAGGTAATTCAAAAGCAGTTTTAAAAATTTTTAGCGAAGAAAAGTTTGATAATTTTTACGTTCTTCTATGTGATATCCAACTGTTTGAAGTGAATCAAATAAATTTGAAATTCATTTATTAGGTTTCGTTTTTTTTTAAACACTCTGTATTTCAGGATGCTAGATTGTCGTCTCAAGCTTGTACTCATGTCTTGTTAATTTTTCTGCTGATATTCGGGTTAGGAACTTAGCATCCTGTTATCTTGTGTCATGGTCCGTAAGACTTTCTTTGTAGGACCCTGTCAGTTATCCTGTAGTATCCTCCAGTTAATATAATCCGTAACTAGACGCATAACTGCGTTCACTCAGGCTTCTCATTATATATTCATTGTTTCCCTTAGTAAAAGTAATAGTTTATTCATTTCAAACAGGCAAAAAACTATAAGTATTCTAACGCTCTTTTTCTGAGGAAAACGAAATAAAATGTAAAGATCATGTTAGATGAGGGAATTTTTGCTTCAAGTTGCATCGCAATTCTGCCATGTTATCAAAACAGGAGTCAGGGTGAAACAGTCAGTGTTCCACTTTCTTGAGATGCAACATGGGATAAAATCTAAGAAATACACTGAAAAATGTCGACAAGGGACTGCCTGTGTGAGGATAGTTGCAAGAAGAATATGCACATGTAAGCATGGCCTTAAAAAAGTAATGTTGTTTTGTGGGTATAATTTTGGATTTGGAAAACTACTAAAAATATCTTTCCTGCTGGCAATTTTGGTGGTCGTTATAAACTTTCAAAATGATGCAGTCATCACTGAAAGCAGCATTGACATTGCATAGAGAATTTGATTTGGGAAAACACGAAAGTACAGTGTCAGTGGATATCACATTAAGTATGGCATTTCAAAAATGAATCAAGCATAATGCCCACTGACCTATAAGTAACCTGGACTGAGTGCTCCATTATGTTTTTACTGGCGGAAAGTGTCCGCACCGTGCTGACGCAATATAGGTTCTGCCGCTCATGCGAAAGTTTGCTGACCAGCAGTTTCAAAAGGCTCAGAACTCTGCTTCGTTTGAGATTATTGTGTTTGGAAAATTTTTGGGGGAAAAATTTTACAGTTGAGGGCTTGGCAGATCATGTGTGCTGCTTCAATGAAACACGCTGTACAGTGCGAACAGCGTGCTTTAATATGAAGTTATAACTGATCTCTTTCATATATAATGCGTGTTTAGATGTCTTATAACTCAAAGTAGTCTAAGACAATCAAGTCACTTATAATTTTCCCTAACTTCAACTTGAAAGGCATTATTTTATCAATGTTATAACTTGGTATGTATGCTATCAAAAGTAATTTCCTTATGGCGTTGAGAAATAAAGCTGTTCTATTCGTGCTTTTAGTATATAGAATAAAGGGGTCATCTCTTTGGTAATAAAGCAAGAGAGAATATACATATTTTGAGATTCTAGTCAGTTTAAAGATGCAACTGATACAACAGTTGGAAAATGATACCAAGAATCCTGTGCATTCAATATTATTTATTATGTTATTTATAATACTTGACTTGCTTTGAAGTGAATCGGCTAATAGTCTCTCACTCTCCAATACTTTACTTGCATTTATTTCAATAGCATGTAATGTGTTGGCATTCCATAAATTACGTGGTTTCATGCTGGAGTAACAAAGAGAGTATATAGAAACAGCAAAACTTTGATTGAATGTTGTTGTTTCATTTATACTGTCATGAGGCATCCTATTTTGAACTCTCTCAACTTGTACACCTTTTAGCTGAAATATATCATTGTTATATGTACTCTGGAAATAATGTATTAATGGTCGACTTTGAGAAGTTTGTTCACAGTCATTAAAAAACTTTGTTCTACTTTCATACTTTCTAGTACTGACATAACAGTACACCGTAGGCATGTATAACATGATTACACGTTGAACAAAATGAAAAAAAGCATGTCGTCTGACCTCCCTACTCCTTTTGACACTTTTGAAAATTCGTATAGTTATTTTGACACGGCTGAGATAATTTAAAGTCATGTCCGAATACTCGGTGAGTTTAGCAAGAATTGCTCTTTGGAATGTAATGACTAGATAACTCAGACGATATAGCATGTTTCTCGATGACAGTTATCTCGTATATGCTTGCTTATAAATTGATTTCTCATCAAGTTCGCGGATCGACCTGTTCGGAAAAGTTCGAAATATTTTAGCATACGTCTACCGTGAATGTTATTTACATATTTTGGTTGTGCATTGAACTTATTGTACACGATATTTGCGTTCACTTTGTGCTATGAAAGTCACTCCTTCCATCTGCCATTTTTATACGTAAATATTCATTATTTTATTTTTTCTTAACTACTTGTCTGCGTTACTTTCCTGGAAAGGGGGAACTAATCGAATGCGCTTGGTAACAACAAATCCTGAACTTTGATTAGCTTGAGAATGACCTGATCCCAATTTTTCTTCAACTTCTGGTTTTTTCATTGCTAGTTCATACTGTAATTTCATCTTTTCTATTTCCAAACGCTCTCGTCATTCCACTCGTTCATTCTCTTGCTTTTGTTCTTGTTGCTCCAGCTCCATCTGATATTCTAGTTTCTTAACTTCCAGTTCATATTTCAACTTTTCTGAAAGTTCTTGGTCAGAATTATCTGTAGTGTGAAGTTCTAAGATAGATTCATCAAACACTTTTTCCTTAACTAAATGTGTACCAATTATTTTACATAGCTTCTCCTTTTTCATAGATGCATTTAAGGTCAGACTGTTGGTCATCCTTTTTCAATTGCTGATTTTCTTCGAAATTTGGACTTTCAAGAAATTGTTGTACTTCAGCCCCTTTTACACTACCAAATTTTCTTTGACAAATTTCATTTGTGAAATATTTTTTGACCGTGTAAATTAGGAATTTTCAATAAATTTAATATGAAAAATGCATTTGTTCAAAAGCTGGGTTGTTGTGAAACTAAATTTGTTGTAAAGTCCTAATTTACACGGTTAAAAAATATTTTACAAATAAAATATGTCAAAGAAAATTTGGTCGTGTTAGTGGGGCTTTCCAATCTCGATATTTTGAAAAATTTCTTGGTGATTAAATGGAAAAAAGTAAAAACTGCTGCGATCGAGGAACTTTATA
>JAOBYK010277787.1:0-19971 GCA_025434845.1 Phenganax subtilis | reverse complement strand
CTCTCTCTCTCTCTCTCTCTCTCTCTCTCTCTCTCTCTCTCTCTCTCTCTCTCTCTCTCTCTCTCTCTCTCTCTCTGAGTGATAGCCACGCAATCCCGGTGAATGCTTTGAGATCTTCAAATTTGACGTCTTGTCACAACAAAATGTTGTAGTCATGTCTAAACGCTTTTCTGTTAGTTGTTTAGTAAACGAAGTTGCAAATCTGTTTGCAGGTGTTTCTCAAAGTCACCGACCTTTCTGTGCAGGAAGATACAGATTCTCTTGCTGACAGGCAAGACGATGAAGCAGCCAATGACGTGCTGCCTAACAGTCACATGATGAATGGTGGAATGGTGAGCACTAGTGGACATGATGTGGAAATGATGGATATTGCTGGTCATGAAAGGTCAATTGATGATGAGCCACTACTAGAGCTCAGTGACTTGAGAGAGAGTGATGCTGGTAAGATTGAGTTGGCTTATACTTTCATGTTATAAATTGGAAATTGATTTAGAATGAGGGCATCGAGTTGTAGCCTTAAGTTACGGGATGATTTTTACTCACTGATATTCTTAGTAAAGCCTAGTTTACTTTTGTGTGTTTAGTGAAGAGAAGTGATCCCATCCCGATTGCCCGGAATTTGGAGACTCCGTCTAGTTTGAACAGCGTCCAAGCGAATAACATCGGCAATGGCCATAGTTGCGGCGAACTGCCTGGGAATCAGTCTTGTTCAGGCTCCGGAAGTTACGTCGAGAGTGGAGCTGCTCTAATGTGGCAGCAGTTTTGCGGCTTAATGTTGAAGAGATGCTATCAAACTCATCGAAATCCCAAAGCTCTGTTGGCCCAGATTTTTCTTCCTTCATTCTTCATCATTGTAGCAATGGTGTTTGCTCTCTCAGTTCCGAAACCGAAGGATGCACCAGCCTTGCATCTTAATACAGCTATGTTTGCAAAACCTAACTATGTACCATTTGCAAACGAGAACGCAAGTGATCATTTGGCTGATGGAATGGAGTCCACACTGAACCTACCTTCAGGCTTAGGGAGTACATGCTATCTGATGAATGCCTCTGACCGCTTAAGCAACTGGAGTTACTCATTTCTCCCGTGCAAGATTTCATCAAGACATAATCGGATTAAAGCTTTGTTTAATCACGAGTGTGTTTTTGCTGCCGATGCCCGTATTTGTCAGAATGAGAGTGTGTCTAATGAATACTACCATGATAAACAAATGAGACAGAATGTTTCTCATTGTTACTGCTCTCATAACAGACTCAAGTACACTTGTCCTGTTGATCTCTCGAAACCTTCGCCAAAGAAGATTATCACTGCGTCATTAGACACATTACGTAATGTCAGTGGTCGTGACGTCAGCAAATATTTATTGTTAACCACTCGGCAGACACGTATGGCAAGGTAAAGTGCGTAGATCTTCAGGCTCGATTTCTGATTGTTGCATTTTTTACAGCTATTCCCGCCCGGGTCTTGAAATGTAGTTTTTTTCTCACCATCAACTATATCGTTTGTTGGGTTTATGTTTGGGTCCACTTCACTGATATACATAGTAGGACAGTCTAGTGACTGAAGTCTTTTCGTGTGTTTCCAGGTATGGCGGAATGGTGTTTGGTGAGATTGTACCCAGCATTCCTCGTGAATTTAGCAATTTCAAATGCGTGAACATTGATTGTAGCTCCTTGAAACGCCTTGGAGTCAGGAAAGCAGTCAAGGTAACATCAACAGATTGCCCTCGCTAGAGCTCTACAAAAATCTGGGAAGTGCATTTGATGGATCTGCATACTTAGTTATCAAATATTTTGTAAGTATTTCTTGTGTCCTAGGCGTTGTACAACAACAAAGGTTATCACTCACAACCTGTATATTTGAACGCAATGGATAATGCTATACTTCGACATTACTTACCTGATCAGCAAGTTAATCCTGGTGCTTACGGAATTAGCGTCATTAACCATCCTTTCAATAAAAGCGGAGAAAGATTATCTTTGGAATATCGGTAACAAAAACTATAGCGCTTGTCAGTGGCAACGGAATTGTTCTAATAGATATTTTTTGTCGTCTGTTTGCTTTCAAAATTCATTTCATTTTCATTCTCAGACGTTCTGGTACAAATGTCGTCATTGCTATATTTGTCATTGTGGCAATGTCATTTGTTCCCGCGAGTTTTGTTGTATTCTTGGTGACTGAACAATCTTGCAACTCCAAACACTTACAGCTCGTGTGTGGCTTGGATCCCACAATCTACTGGCTCTCCAATTATCTTTGGGACATAGTAAGATCAACATTTTCTTGATTGAGTAAAAATTAGTTTATATCATTGTTAGGTTTTTTTTATCAGACAAACTACCTCGTACCAGCAACATTTTGCGTCGTAATATTGTATATTTTCCGAGTTCCCGCGTATGCGTCACCTACAAATTTCCCAGCTGTCGTGTGCCTGTTTCTACTCTATGGGTAAGTCGTCCAGCTGACATTCTTAATGGTAATATTTTTGTTCTAATCAATATTACTTTTGCTCTAATCGGTATTAATTTTATTCTAATTAATATTAATGTTTTTCTAATCAATATATTAGAGCGAATTAATATTTACCTAAACATCCTCGTTTTCATTACTTCATATATGCATAATGTAGTTGGTCAGTGACGCCTCTGATGTACCCAGCATCATTTTACTTCAAAGTTCCAAGCACTGCTTACGTTGTTATGATTGTGACCAATTTATTCGTTGGCATCACCACGACTGTCTCCACTTCGATACTTGAGATCTTTGTGGATGATTCCGTAAGTTCACTTTTTTCTTAACGTCTTTCCAAGAAAAGTGTAGCATGGATTTAGGCTGCTGGAAAACATTTGTTTTAATCAATCATGTAGGTTATAGTAATATATTCTTTAGGTTCTAGTTATGATCAACAAAATTCTCGGTGTTGTCTCGCTCGCCTTTCCAAATTACTGTTTGGGACGAGGCTTAATGAACCTCGCGTATAATGAATATAAAAACGATTTTAAGCTCAAAGTCGGTGAGTGGAAACTTACGATTCTTTCTTGCCTCTACTCTTGAATAAACATTGAGTCTCAACGATTGAACGTTTCTAGGCGATGGTTACGATGTTACTTCGCCATTTGAATGGTCAGTTGTGACCAGAAATCTCGTCTTCATGGCGGTGGAGGGAGTTGTATTCTTCTTAATTACGCTGCTCATTGAATACAAGATCTTTAGAAAAACAAAGTAAGGAAACTCTACAACAGACGAACTGAAGTTCCTAGGCAGGCGTTTCGTTTAATCTTTGTATCTTTTCATTCAGGAATGTTTCTTTGCCGAAAAGCGAACTTGATGATGACGAAGATGTTGCTGAGGAACGAGAAAGAGTTTTATCTGGCGATGCTGATGATGACATGATCTGCCTTAAGAATTTAACCAAGGTACTTGCTAGCTCTATGCAAACCGCTACCAGTGTTTTATTCATCCAGTTTTCTACAAGATGAAACTGGACTGCGAGGAAAAACCTGCCATGTTTGGAACCATGAACTTTGGTTCAAAACGTCGAGATTGTATTGACCAACTCATCTTTGTGTTTTCGAAGGTATATTTCTCGAAGAAGACTGGTAACCATTTGGCGGTGGATCGGTTATGTTTAGGTATTCAGCAAGGCGAGGTATGTTGTATCCTTTGTGGTATCTTGAAAATAATTTCGGAGATAAATCTGAGCAGTATGAACCATTTTTTTCTGTTAGTGTTTTGGTCTTCTTGGTGTAAATGGCGCTGGGAAAACTTCGACTTTTAAAATGCTTACTGGCGATACATCAGTCACAAGTGGGGAGGCATTCCTCAACTCATACAGGTAAGCAATTTTATTAGAAAGCTAAGAGTTGTTGGCTCGAAACTCATCGTGCATGGGACTAATTTCCTTGTCGTAATTACTAAGTGTGCGCCAGTGAATAACTGTTTGATGATACTTGGTGTAGCGTGCGTGAAGAGATATTAAAAGTACATCATTGTATTGGATATTGCCCTCAATTTGACGCTCTGATTGATGAGATGACTGCGAAGGAACATCTGATGTTGTATGCAAGGTTACGTGGAGTGCCTGCGAACGAACGGTTGCAGGTGAGGTGTGAAAATGAATATCAGTGATTAAGCTTGCTCTGTTTGTTGATACCGTTGACCGTTGCCAAGGCGCAACGATTTGTATAAGAAAATAAGCTTGAGTAAAGCGATGGAAAAATTTACTTCACGTTTCGGGTGAATTTTTTACCTCTCATTTTCTATTTAGGTCGTTGATTGGGCTATCAAGAAACTAAGTCTCTCAAAATTTGCTGACTTGCCTTCGAAGACGTATAGTGGAGGAATGAAGAGAAAATTGTCAACAGCTATCGCACTCATCGGAGATCCACCAATTATATTCTTGGTGAGATTAGTGTACTTAGTTTTATGAAGTCTCAACCAGCGTTGTCTATTCTTTAAGCTGAGTTCGTCATAGTGAACAGGAAGTGTTATATGTCATGTAGGATGAACCAACGACAGGTATGGATCCTAAAGCAAGACGATTCTTGTGGGACACTGTTATCAGTATCGTGAAAGAAGGTCGTTCGGTTGTCCTTACGTCACACAGGTAAATAAACTGAACTACAGTTATAGCTGAACTGTTACTTTTGTCTTAACTTCTAGTAACGAACGTCTTGTGGTAGTCAATGTTGTTCTACTAGAGAAAGCGAGGAGGGTATAACTGTTCTTTCGCTGTGAAATGAAATTGAGTCTGTTTTTCCAGCATGGAGGAATGTGAAGCTCTTTGCACGAGATTAGCGATCATGGTAAATGGGCAGTTCAAATGTTTGGGAAGTACACAACACCTTAAAAACAGGTACGTATATAGATTCGCTGCTTTGAGAAATCAAATTTTTTACCCTTGTAGTTTGTGTAAGCATAGCTAATTACAACGTGACTGACACAAACGCTTTGAATTTTTCCTTCAGATTTGGTAATGGTTATATTATAACACTGCGAATTAATGGTGATCATCCAGATCTCGAAGCTGTGAGAGGTTTCTTCGCTGACCACATACCTGGTGTTTCACTCAAGGTAAGGTACACTCTCTGATGTTTAACTCTCATTACATTGACCTTTCTGTTCTCTCAACTTTGGAAAACGAACATAACTTAAAATTCATAGAAGTTGAAAACTTGACTTTTTTCAGGAGCAACATCACAGCATGGCGCAATATCACCTCCCCTCTGGCGCGATCAAACTTTCCAAAGTGTTTGAATTGATTGAAAGTCACTCGGATGACTTGCAGATTGAGGATTACTCCGTCAGTCAAACTACTCTCGACAATGTAAGTAGGAGTGCAGGCAAGGTGGTTTACATTGTCAAGCAAGCTTTGATACGGCATCAAAGCACACTTTTGTCTTCTCACACGCCTGCAAACTTTAGTACTCTTTGGAGAAGAAAGATAAATAGGACGAAAGAAGATGCAGGAAAAACTCATCGTGCGTGTTTTATTCACTTCAGGTATTCGTAAACTTCGCTCGTCAACAAACAGACGAGGTTGAGTTTAAAGATAACAGAGTTCACAGGACGTCACGTGCTTTACGTAAACTACGACTCAGACTAGGTTTGTTAAATTCTGAGAGACTGGATTCTAGCGAAGATAGTACTGTTAGATTTACATCACTTGCTGAGATGGATGACGAAATGAACGATGAAAATTATGAAGTCACTTTCTCTTCTAATGTAAGTATAATGCTTAATTCTCTATCAGTGCTAAACTGTTCTTTCTAGAGATCCAGTTATATTTAATCACTTATTAATACAGATATCTCTATTTCTTAGTCGCAACTTGCCTTTTCCCCTGGGGTCAATGCGTGAAGAAGAGCAATCATGTATTTTCTATGTATAGTATAGATATAGCCTGGTGTATTTATAGAACAACGATATTTAGAGTGCCAGTAGTGCAATAAAGTAATTTAATTGTGGGTTTTTGAAAGAAAATAATACCAGATTTCCTTAGGCAGAGTATTTTATTGAAAAAGTATTTTATTGGAAGATAGAGAAATGTAAATAAAGTGTCTACAATGATTTTATTATTGCTTGTTTACAATGAAAACGTAACTGTCCCGTAATACCTAGTCCAGTTCTACAACTTCTGGGTACAAGGTTGTGTTATCAATTATTATTTTTTTTATGTGAAGTATGGAGATATCTCTATAGTGTGCCAGCAGTGCTGTTGTACGCTTCCCATAATGCCTCCGGGGCTCATACACTTTCACACAAAAATATTTCCATGATTTCGAAGAAAAAGCATTGAAAGTCTCTCATTTTTCTATTTCACTCTTCTACTGCATAGCGTGAAATCAAGGGGATATAAAGAGAAGAACCTGGTACATCCATGGCTAGCGAGCAAACGGCGGATATTAAACCGAAAATCGTCCCTGAAGAGAAACAACCCTTGCCAAGTTCAACAACATTGCCAAGTGTGCCTACCACTACGGGCACGACTCAGAATGCTCCTGCTGGAAGCACGACAGCTGCAAGCAAGACAAGCACAGATTCTAAGGTGAAAGAGCGTAGCTCAAGTTTGAAAGTTATTTAAATTCTGTGGCTTAGTCAAAGGGTTGAGATACAAATAAAAACAATTAATTGACCACGTGGTTTAGGTTAATGAGTGTTGACACGTGACTAGCTGTTAATTAGTGGTAATGAGATGAAAGCGGTGAACTCTAAGGAGACTGGAATAATAACTTGGCAGCCATCTTTAAAGCCCAATTGAAGGTGGCCATGGAGCAACCAAGAACTGAAAATACACCTCTTCATTGAAAAACACATGTTCAGGCCCAAAACAGCTTTGTTTTTGCGAGGTTAATGACTTAAAACATACAGCAATGCCTGGCCTTGCTGTAGTTATCGTTCTAGTCTATGTCAGTGGATAAACGAATGCTAAGAAGACATTGGGGCCAGAATGCTATTGCTCTTGTTTGAGCGTACTAAAAACTAAAAGCTGTGTGCATGAAAGCTTAGTAAAAAATTTCTTTTCCATCTTGCAATCTCCTCCTGTTATAGAAACCCAACTATGTGATCAAATACACACTTGCTGGTCATACAAAAGCCATTTCATCTGTGAAGTTCAGTCCTTGTGGAGAATGGCTGGCTACTTCATGTAAGCGTGGGTTGACAATGATGGTAACATCAACATGATGAATATTATTCACTAAACATTTCATTCATTTGTAGCGGCAGACAAAATGATTAAAATCTGGGGGGCCTATGATGGGAAATTTGAGAAAACTGTATCCGGTCATAAGTTGGTAAGTTCACATGCATAATTCATTAGCACCCGACTTTCTGTATCTGTAAAGGAGTTAATCGGTGTAAGTAATTTGACATCTTGATGTAATCTGTAGGAACTAAGTAGTAATAATTTATTGATTGCTTCATTAATAATGAGCTAACGAGTTAATTAATTGATGTGGCTAATTAATGGCATATGTTCTGTGTAGGGTATATCAGATGTAGCGTGGTCCTCAGATTCTAAATTACTTGTATCTGCTTCTGATGACAAAACACTCAAAATCTGGGAGTTTTCTACAGTATGTGATATTTTTAAGAGTTTGAATCATGTGAAAGTAAAATAGATGTGTATTTTTATGTAGTATCTCATGTTCTAGGCTCGTTGTTTGAAAACTCTGAAAGGACATAGTAATTATGTATTCTGTTGCAATTTCAATCCCCAATCAAATCTCATTGTCTCTGGTTCAGTAAGTATATCTAGATTTTGTTGTTCAATTCATATGTAGTTATCTTCCAAAATTTGCTTGTTTCTAACACAATGTTTTAGGCCATGGATAATAATGTTCAATGATCTCAAGTGTAAAATACATACATATAGAATAATTTTGTTTTGTTTCATATTATTTTTCTGTTTCTAGTTTGATGAAAGTGTTCGTATTTGGGACGTCAAAACTGGAAAATGTCTCAAGACTTTGCCAGCCCATTCAGATCCTGTAACTGCTGTATGTTCAAGTGATACTGCTTTTGAAGTCAAATGAAGTTTGAAACTCAAGTATTTTATATTTATTTTAGGTTCATTTTAACAGAGATGGAGCACTAATAGTATCAAGTAGTTATGATGGTTTATGGTAAGTATTCTGCTTTGAAATTAGTAAGAATGTGACCTCATTTGCTCTGCACTGAGTCTTTAAAATGACTTGTTCACAATATCCTAACACATATATCTTTTAGTCGTATTTGGGACACGGCATCGGGACAATGTCTAAAAACATTGATAGGTTAGTACAATTTAACTTTCGCACCGCATAGGCAGTGGTGGACTTTTTTGGGTAAAATATATTTTCAAATATCTTTCTTAGATGATAATAATCCACCTGTTTCTTTTGTGAAGTTTTCTCCAAATGGGAAGTATATATTGGCTGCAACATTGGACAAGTGAGCATTTGATATAATATCATTGTTACAAGATTTTCTTTGTTTCTTTTTGAAACTAAACTGTGTTGTTGTTTTAGCACATTAAAACTCTGGGACTACAGTAAAGGGAAGGTTTGTAATGTTTGTTATGTGTTGACGTTATTGTGTTGCTCATGTTGGAAATTTAGCATAATTTAAACTGCATTAACTTATCGGATTGTATTATTGTTACTCTTTGCAGTGTTTAAAAACATACACAGGACATAAGAATGAAAAATACTGTGTGTTTGCAAATTTCTCCGTAACTGGTGGAAAGGTGAGGTTGATTTTGAATTATTTTTGTGAATTAGAAAGACATAGGTTGATGGAATATTGCCATTTAATTGCAGTGGATTGTATCAGGGTCAGAAGATAATATGGTTTATATTTGGAATTTGCAATCAAAAGAAGTTGTGCAAACACTTGCAGGCCACACAGGTGAATGAAAATAATATATGAAAGACTGAAGTTTAAATACTGATCAAAGTACAATTTGCATATGGTACTGTTTGATATAATTATGTTTTCATCATCTGTAGATGTTGTGCTGTGCTGTGCTTGTCATCCGACAGAAAACATCATTGCTTCAGGAGCTTTGGAGGATGACAAAACGATAAAAATATGGAAATCAGATACATAATGAGTTTCATAGAAGTCAATGTAGCTGCCATTGTACTGTGGTTCAGATCCTCCTTCACATAGCATGTTTTGTACATTGCTGGTGAATGTAATGAGACAGGAAAATGAGGACATTCTCATGACCAATATACAGCGGACAAATTGAGACGGCGATATCTACTAATGCGGACATTTTCACCCTCTTTGTTTACTGCTTAGAGAATTATGTAAAATTATGTAAAATATGATAAAACGCACCCAATTCCTTACCTATACTTATTTAATTTTCAAGTAAGCACTTTCCCAAATAATACTTCAGTGCGAAGTAGAGGTCAGGGGACAATACCAGTGTCGATAGTTTTATAACATGAAGTATGGGAATATCAATGGCCACCGAGTCTCATGCAATCCTGTGGGTTGTGGCGTAATTGTGACCGAATTTTATTTAATAGTAACGTTTTAATTTCTACTTATTTTCCTTTGAACGTGAGAGGAGAAGGTTTGAAGTACTTAAGAAAAAGATTTAGGTGTTTTAGTATGGAGAAAAATGATGACGAAATCACCAATAAAGTTGGAGGTGGAGAAGTTGTAAAGACAGCCAGTCAATTGAAGAAAGAAGCGAAAAAACTTGAGAAGTTAAAGAAATTTGAGAAAAAAAAGGGCAAGGAAGCTGAGAAAAAAAGTCAGGGAGAGGTAGGGTTTCGTACTGTATGTTAATAGTAAATATTTGTAAATGGCAAGTTGGAACATTTGAATTTAAATGCCATGATTTGTGCTTTGGATAGCAAGTGTTATCGCCTCCTTCTCAGCCATCTGTCGAACCATCATTGTGATAAATTAGGATCTCATCTCCCCTGGTTTTCATTTCTAGAAAACGAAAGGGAGGAAGGAGACGAGCAGTACTGAAAAGATAATCTCTTATGACAAAAACACTCCTTCTGGTGAAAAGAAAGGTGATAAACGAAATGACCCTTTAGTTGTTTTTTTTTGTCTGGTCTAGACAGGCAAGTTTGTATCGTGTGGTGGAGATCTCATATTTAGCTCGGCTAATAGATATATTTAATTAATTTCCACCTCCACTCTATCTATGCACGGTAAACTTTATAATCCAGAAACTAAGGTTGGATTTCATGGATAGTTACCCCACACAAATACAGCTTGTGATAGTAAAGCTAGGCTCTACTGCTTCATTTTATAAAAATGAAAAAATATTTCTAGATGTGTCTGGAGTGATGCCAGCTAGTTACAGTCCAAAATATGTTGAGGCTGCTTGGTACCCTTGGTGGGAAAAACAGGGCTTTTTTAAACCAGAATACAATGTAAGTATGACTACATCTTGCTTAAAAATTGTGCATTAATGAATGGTATATATACCATCTCAGTACTCACAATTTAAGACAGACGTTTAGTCAGGAATGCCTGCGTATTATTTATGAATTAAGGCAAGCCATGTATTAATATTGTTTATTTTGTGTTTCAGAGAGATTTAAGCCAACCAAATCCCAAAGGTAATTTTACAATTGTGATACCACCTCCTAATGTTACTGGGTCCCTTCATGTCGGTCATGCATTGACAAGTGCTGTGGAGGATTGTTTAACTCGATGGTAAGTTTAAATTATTGCAGCTGTTCTCATAAGTTGGTTTCTTACAACCAATTTGATGTTTTAGGCACCGTCAGCAAGGTAAAACAACGCTATGGGTTCCTGGATGTGATCATGCAGGCATTGCAACACAAGTTGTTGTGGAAAAAAAATTGAAAAGGGAAAAAAATCTATCAAGACATGATTTAGGACGTGAGAATTTTGTTAATGAGATTTGGAAGTGGAAGAATGAGTATGTAGATTATTGATTGTGCTGTGAAATGTTTGATAAACCTTTATTACTACCTCAATAGTGGAGATATTGCTCAGAGTGTTTATTGTAATATATCTGTTATTTTAGAAAAGGTCACAGGATTTATGATCAAGAAAAGCGGATAGGAGTTTCAGTGGACTGGGATCGAGAAAGTTTCACAATGAGTGAGGTACATGACACTAGAACTTTTTCATTTTTATCAGGAGCATGGTGCACTGCCCCAAAAATTGATGCATATTAGCGGCTCCCCAGTGAAGAAGTCCGTTTCTTTGATTTTGCTTGCTACTGTTTACGTAATTTTTATAGAAATTATCCCGTGCTGTTGTTGAGGCGTTTGTACGACTTCATGACGAGGGTTTGATTTATCGCAGCAAGAGACTGGTGAACTGGTCTTGTACATTGAACTCTGCTATCTCAGACATTGAGGTAAGTTGTTTTGTCCATGCATATTTTGCAGAAAAAGCAAGTTGCTGTTTGATCAGTGTGTCTACCTTTCATCAAATTGTTATCACTGGAGGGAGTATATGTAATACTTGTCTTGGAGTTGTTTACATCATCTGATATTCCACAGGCTAGCTTAATTTTGTTAATGTTAATAAATTTTGCTCTATTTCTCGACCAGGTTGACAAGAAAGAGATTCCTGGACGAACGTTGCTTGCTGTGCCAGGATATGATGATAAAGTGGAGTTTGGAGTCCTTGTTCATTTTGCTTATCCTCTGGAAAACAGTGATGAAAAACTGATTGTTGCTACAACTAGGATTGAAACGATGTTGGGCGATACTGCCATTGCTGTACATCCTAATGATGCCAAGTATAAGGTTAGGATTTGCTTTCAATGTCAGAAACACAGAGAGAAATTAAAAGATTTAAAGCAGGTTTTGTTGTTTCAAAGTAACAAAGATTCATCTCATTATTGTAGCATCTTCATGGGAAATTTGCTGTACATCCATTTTGTGATCGAAAACTTCAAATTGTCTGTGATGAAACTGTGGATCCTGAATTTGGTTCAGGTAAAGATTGAATCGCAGTCCAAACATCATGTTTCCATTTTTAGTTCATATTTCATTCTTAAAGGTGCTGTGAAGATCACTCCTGCGCATGATCACAATGATTACGAGCTTGGATCTCGTCATAACTTGAGATTTATTTCCATGATGGATGATGATGGCTACATTACTGACGTTGGGGACTTTCTTCCTGATTTCAAGCGATATATTGTATGATTAAAAGTGCTTTGATCATCGATTCTTTGAAAATAGGTTTATGGGGATCAACAAGGATGCTACTGACTGCTTTACATTATCTAACTTTCATTTTGTCTTAGGGTTTGAAACGATTTCTTGCTCGTAAGATTGTCTTAGATGACTTAAAAGCCAAAGGGTTGTACATTACTACTAATGATAATCCTATGGTGATCCCCATGTGTAGGTAGGTATCCTGTTATATCCTTGATGATGCACGCGCGATTTCAACGACCAGCGGTAATAGAAGATGATTTTGTTGAATTGAAAAATTATGTTTCAGTCGATCAAAGGACATTGTGGAGCCTCTTATTAAACCTCAGTGGTACGTTAACTGTCAAGATATGGCTGCAGACGCTGTGAAGGTGCGTACAAATCGTTCTTGCCTGGTTTGGAGGGGAAGATAAAATGTTCAACAATAATTCTTTGATTCTAGGTTGTGCGTGAAGGAGAATTAAAGATAATTCCCAACATACACGAAAAAACATGGTTTAAATGGATGGAGAATTGCAGGTAATGTTTCTTAATTATTTCTTAAAAGTTTTCACTGGTGGAGAAAACTGCGGTAGTGGTTAAAAATTTCCTTTTCTCCAGAAATTGGTGTATATCTCGTCAGCTCTGGTGGGGTCATCGTATTCCTGCTTATTATGTCACTGTTGAGGGCGCGCAAGTGCCTCTGGACTCGGTTAGACTATGACGTAATTACCTATCCTTTTGCCTAGATGTCATGTTCATAAAATGTCTTATTTCTTTGCCAGGATTTGAATGACAAATATTGGGTGAGGTAAGAACTTATCTAAAGAAGAAATACAATTTTTCTGAAATGTTTTTAATATTTTTAGATGTGTTCATGTGAGAGTAGTGAAGTGTTTTTATTATTTAGCGGTTCCAGTGAAGAAATAGCAAAAGAAAAGGCAGCTCAAAGATTTGGTGTTTCGAAAGACAAGATCTCGCTCCGTCAAGGTACAATTTATTTATGGATTTTGAAGATTTTTGTACAACAACCTGCAATGTTCATTCTTTGTTCAGATGAAGATGTGTTGGACACGTGGTTTTCATCTGCGCTCTTTCCTTTCTCAGTGTTCGGCTGGCCAGATGACGTAAGTAGTGATGACATATACGTCACTGTATGGTGATGACGTAGGTCGTGTTGACGTCACAGTGACCTTACGGTTGGTGACGTCGGTACTCCCCTGTTGGTCAGTAGCATGTATTTATCAACTGTTCATTTTTGCTCGTTCCAGACTGCTGACATGAAATCATTCTATCCGACGTCATTGTTGGAGACTGGGCACGATATTTTGTTTTTCTGGGTTGCCCGGATGGTGATGATGGGACGAAAATTGCTGGGAAAGTTACCTTTTACTGAGGTAACACGAATTATTGGTAAATGAGAAGTTTGGATAGAGATTACACTGAAGTATTTTTGTTTATTTCAGGTGTTTCTTCATGCAATGGTAAGAGATGCTCATGGTCGCAAGATGAGTAAATCACTTGGCAATGTCATAGATCCTGTTGATATCATTGAAGGAATAACGCTAGAGGTTTGTTAATTTGTTTATTTGTTTGTATTGTTTGTATTTACATGTTGCATCTCAGTGTTTCAATCAAATTTTTTCCCAGGACCTTCATAAAACGTTGCGCACAGGAAACCTGGATTCCAAGGAGATCACGACCGCAGAGAAAGGACAGAAACAAGATTATCCGAATGGAATTCCTGAATGTGGAACTGACGCTATGAGATTTGCGCTCTGTGCTTACACTGCACAAGGTAATTACATGAACTATCACCACTGTTAGAGCTCATTTCAAACATCCCATAATAACTTTTAAACTGGAATCATTTTGTGCTTTGAGCAGGTCGAGACATTAACTTAGACGTCCTTCGCGTTCAGGGATATCGTCATTTCTGTAACAAATTATGGAACGCCACGAAATTTACTCTAAATGCACTCGGATCTGACTTCAAACCCGATCAAAAGCCATCAGTAAGTAATCATTATCGCTTAATGTGTGAGAAGTATATTTTAGAGGCTAAGAGTTCAATGCATTTCATTTTCAAGTTGCGTGGTAATGAATCTATGCTTGATCTATGGATCTTAAGTCGTCTTTCTTCAGCTGAAGTATCCTCCAATAATGGCTTTAAGGAATTTGACTTTCCCGCTAGTACTACTGCAGTATATAACTTCTGGCTTTATGAACTGTGTGATGTTTATTTGGTGCGTATATTGTGAACTGAATTTCTTCAATAGTTTAGAAGCAAGTGTTTGATCATTGTCGTTTCTTTTTAGGAATATTTGAAGCCCGTACTTCAAAGTAATGATGCGGAGGCAATTAACACTGCGAGAAATGTCTTGTATCCTTGAAGATAGATTTTTCTATTGTTTCCCAAACTTTATCAAAAATAAATAATACTAGTTCACTTAAACAGGTGAATGTTTTTAATGGATTACTCGTTGAATGATGTTGGGAGAAAATCAGTTTCTTCATTGCTGTTTCTCCTTGACAATCGTGAAGATATACATGTGTAGAGCAAGGTTTAATTCTTCTCAGTCCCTACATGCCTTTCATTACTGAAGAATTGTTTCAGAGATTACCACGAAGATCTGAGAATGACCCACCGAGTATTTGTGTGACACCTTACCCAAATAATGTGAGTCTCAGCTTGGGGTATTAGCTACTGTTTTTAATCAATGTAAGCTTCATTCATCTTGTTTAATTGATGTCTATATTTCAGCTTCCTTGGCGAGACGAAGGGCTAGAACAAAGGCTAGGTCTCTCTATGGGTATAGTTAGAACCATCAGATCTATCCGACAAGAATACATGTTGAATAAAACGAAGGCGGATGGTTAGTTTCTTGCAAGTGCTTTTGTTCCTCAGAGAACCATTTTATTTTAGTGTTTTCCACTGTTTCGCGATGAAGGGTTTTCACCGAATTTCATATTCTAAACTGTTCAACCTTTCTAGTTTATTTGGCATTCAGCAACGAAAAGGATTTTGGTCTTATTAAACCGCTCTCCAATTTCATCGCTACGCTCAGTTTATCCAGCAAGTAAGTCACCGACTTCTTTTCAACTGAACAGGTATTTTTTACTGATTTTCATTGACTTGTTGAATATCCCTAGCGTTCATTTCTTGGATGGTGTGGCACCTCCGACAGGATGCGCACTGGGAACGTATTTAGACAAATGTGAGATTCACGTCATGCTGAAGGTTAGTTCGAAAACTTTCATTTAAGCATGAAAATTTCCACACATGAGAAATATTCCTTGTACGGTTCGCTTTTCGAGAACGTTTCTCAAGAAAAGCACTATCTGTATAAAGGCTGCAGCCACTCCTAGTTACCTCTAGACATGTGACTATCCTTGATCGTTTCCAGGGCTTGATAGATTTAAATAAAGAAATTACGAAGTTAGAAAATAAAGAGGAACGTCTTCATGCTCAACTTGAAAAATTACATAGTTCTATGAAGGTTCCTGATTATGAAAGCAAGGTACTCTATTCCTGCTAGCAGTGCAGTCACAGTGATACATTATTAGCCTTACTTTGCTCTGAAGCGTCGTGAAAATATTTATATCTGTTTAGGTTCCTGAGAATGTAAGGAAGCAGAACGCTGAAAAGGTGCGTTAAGATATATTTAAATCTTGTGGAGTGTGATGTTGTATTTCAGTTTGTTTGTCTGTCTGGTGTTTGTCGTTTGTCCCTTTTTACAACATGACGTCATTTTGTGCGTTTAGGTCACTCAAGTGGAAACAGAACTACAAAATATCAAGAAAGCGCTAAACAGTTTGAAAGTTTCTTGAGCACTTGCAATAAGTGTTATTTATAATCTCTGGCAATAAGTATAAATAGTAATAAAATGACGCCATTTTGATTGTTGTTTGTCAAGCCGTCTACAAGTAGCTTACATGAATGTGCTTTGAAAAAGCAGTGGGCTCAACAAAATGGCGGCAAAACTGTATCTTGTAGGTATTTTGAAAATGTAAAGGAACTAAAGTTTTCTCGCTGTTTCTTTGAGCTTTAAAAATGAATACTTTTACCAATTCATTACTGTGCAGCTCAGAACTTAGTTTAATCAAGTTTTATTTGCTTAAAGCCACAGAAAGCAGCAGTTTAAGATGTTTAAGAAACCTTGACTTGGGGGAGTGCAGACAGCTGGTTAGGGAATACATGGTTCCTGCAGTTGAACAGACGATAAAAAGCGTTTCAAGTGTTGGAAACTGGAAAGATGAAAAGGATTATGTTGTTTTTAAACTTCATGGTTTCTTGTTTATATTGTGGATGTCAACAACACTGCAAAATACAACTGGAATATTTCTTTGTATCGACACAGTGTTCTATCTTGAAATCCTGAAAGTCTGCAAGTTTGAGAAATATCTCGTACAGGTATTCTATAAATTTTAAAGTGAAAAAATATATAATCTCTCCCCACTAAAATGTTGATGCACCCCCTCCTGAACAAGAATAGATCTGATCTAGCCCCCCTGACTTATTTAATCTGAAGAGTGCACTTTGTTCCACCAACCAGTGATTCCTATCTTTTATTTATTTATTTATTTAAAGTTATCAGAAAATGGTGACTCTTCAGGGGGGAAGCACATTGAGATTTTTAGAGGCCATTTACAAATTTATAATGACCATTATCTAGTGACTACATTCACTTATGTTGCACATCATGTTAAATATCATTCTGTTTCGACTACAAGTTATGTGGCAATTACGTTCGAACTAGTTCTGTCTATGTTTGTAGTGTTTGTGTAATGTATCAGAAAAAGTTGGAAAGCTTTTGATAGACGAGATTGCGAGACTCAGCAATGTTGCTCAACAAAAAGATGACAAAAACTTGTTGTTACAACTTATTGAAGAATCTTTATCTCAACTTTATGGTCTTGATGAGGTTTGTGGAAAGACATCAAACATTAAACTTTGTCATTTCATGGTCAAAGTTACCAGTCACATTAAACAACAACATCTTCAAGTTGAGATCTTGGGTAAAATAAGCAAGAAATTGTGTAATCTTTGTGAAAGATTTCAGCAGCCTCAAAGCAACTGCAACATTTTTGTGAAGAAAATGAACATTATTGAGTTTGATAAAAGGATAGCAGAGTTTATTACAAAAATGAAAATGTCAGCCACTGCCACAAACACTCCATCAAAGATTGAGATTGTGAAGGAGAGATGTCCTAAGCTAGTGGAAGCACTATTGTGCCTACTTCAGAGCACAAATCATCTCATTACAATTGAGTGGAGATCTCTCTTCTCTTGGCAAACAAATGACTGTGGAATTGAAATGATAAAAGACATAAACACTGCTGAGTGTCATGATCCATTATTTAGAGTTTTCACATCTTGCAAACATTTGCAAACTCTCGTTAAAGGTGAAATGACATTGCACCGTGCACTGCAACCTCTTCTTGATACACTGCAATTCAAATTCCAAGATATTGAAGAGATTCCAAGCAGCCAGATCCAGAGTGAAAAAAAAAGCCATGTTGAAGCATTTGGTAAGCTAGGTTATCATGTGTACAGTACTAGTAATTATTGTTCAATATCCCCTTTAGTTTTATGATGAAAGACTTTGAATGCAGCTCTTTTGTGACAAAAATATTATCTTCATGTTTAGAAATGATGAATGAAACATCAGAAGAGAAATTGCAACATGCATTGTTCCAAATTGAAGAGAACCTAGTGAATGATGAGCTCTGTTTTGAATGGCTGTTGAGAAGAGAAGAGTTCTATGTAGATGAAAGATGGTTGAGATGTGTTCAAACTCATTCCAAGATGTTTGTTTCTGTCAAGATTGTGAGAATGTTGCTTGATATCTTGTCTGTATTTCAAGAATTTGATATCAAGCAAGATGGTCTCTGCGCAAATGTTTACAGCTCATTGAAAAAGGTGAAGTCTCAAGACAGTTTATTGTATTTCAGGACACAATCAACACTAAGTTTGTATGTTTAAAACGAACTATATTTTCTGTTAGGTAATCCTAGATCTGCTACCATTGCTGACTCTTCCTGAGCAAAAGGAAATTGTTGTGTACAACTTTGAGTTGATTTCTCTGCACTTTGATATCTACAAACACTCATTCTATCTTCTACCTGGGGACGATTCAAGTTCAATAAAAGATACTATCACTGGAAGTTTGAACAAGCTAGTCCACCGAACTGTTTTCACGAAGGACGTTATGGATGGTGTCATTCAAGCTTGTTTAATAGCACCTTACGTAACTTTGAAGGAATTGTTAACTGAAGGTTCGAGACGAAATGGTTACGAGAAAATTGTTTGTCAGGTACTTTGGAATCTTATCTAAATCTTCACTCCTTTAAGGCCAGTTCACACGGGCGATTTTCGATGCGATTTTTCTCGTTTTGAACGATGTGATAGAGTGGGTAACTGACGAGTATACTTGGTCCAACAATTTTGCTAATGCACTCGCCAGTCAGCCTACTCGATCACATACACTAAAAGGAGAAAAATCGCAGCTAAAATCGCCCGTGTGAACTGGCCTTTAAATTTCCACCTAGCACCGTATGCTTTCTCTTGTTCTCCTTCTGTAGCAACACTAGATCAATAACAGATGACTCTTTCCTGCATCTCTTGGAGCAACTCTTCAAAACTGGTTGAATTGTCCAGTATAAACATTGTTTAGTTTAGGTTTCCTTCAGTAGTAACATTGGATCAATTAGAGATGACTCTTAGTAGGAGGAACAGTTCAGTACAGTAACAATGAATTAGTAAGAATCAATCGTACTGCATCTCTTGGAAGAGCTGTGTAGAACTAATGATATTCTTTATTTATAGCTGTTGCAAGCGATTTCATGGTTAGTTAATCTTGGTCACAAAGATGATGACTGTCTTATCTTTCATGGTCTACGTGAGATTATGACGTCACTCGCTAATGAAAAGCAAGAAGAACAATTTCTAAAGTTGATCGAAGCATTGATGCAGGTAGCTCATTTTATATCTATGAGAAGAGTGCTTGCTGTTTAACTCTACCAAAAATAGTTGCACTCGACCAAACAGATTCTTTCGATCCTGTATAGACTTTGTGCTGGATTCTTGCGAGTTTAGTATCTAAAGCAGGTTTTGTTTCCACTTTTAGCCTTACAATTTGCCGAAGTTTGGCACAACTGAGCCTGCATTAGCATCAGCTCCTACAGTTTCTCAACATGTAGTCATTCGTCTGCTCTCTAGCGAGGAAGATGACGTAATTTTACCAACATTGACTTTGAATATCTTATTGAAATGTTTTTCGTGTCCACTGACTTCAATTGAGCATCGTCACTGGATTATCGACCAAGAACCTTGGAAACTTTTGAACGTCTTGCTGGAGATGTATCAAGATTGCGAGCTGTTTTGGGAGGATTGGGTTTCAGCTTCGAGGTACGTGTCGCGCTCATGAGTAGCAACAGAAGCTTTAAAAACCATGCTATCTATCCCCCGAGCAAAATGTTATTCGTGCCCGTTTTCACTGCACTTAGTCCATCGTGTGCGCGTTAATTTCACAGAGTTTTAGGTTCATACAACCTTGAGTCGAAAGTCGAACTTGTTTAATACTTGACTCAAATTCGCGTGAGCGCAAAAACTCGGTAAGATGGCACGCATACACAATGAGCCAACTGCTCAGAAAAATCGTGCAAATGGCATTGTGATCAGGGAATAGCTCCAGTGAATAGCTCCCGTGTGCTGTAGAAATAATCTACGCAGTGCTTCCACTTTCCAACATTCAAAAATCCTTTTTTCTTCCTGATTTTTGCCGAAATTTCCTGGCAAAAATTATCAAAATTCCCTACAAATTTCCTG